>JAXIVH010000136.1:442500-445625 GCA_036785325.1 Urophycis tenuis
ACCGTGCCAGGCTCGTGTACATCCCTGACAACCCCCATTTATCCTCCCCGGCTCTGGACGCCGTGCACACACACACACACACACACACACACATGCAGAGGCACACGGACACACACACGCACACACACGCAGAGACACGCACATGCGCACACATTGACACACATGCATGCAGACAAACTCAAACACGGACACACACCCAAACAAGTGCATACACACACACACATCTTCACCCACCGACACACGTGCGCTCACACCGCGGCGCGCGCACACTCTTGAGTGTTTAAAAATAGCCGGCAGCATCTCTTTTGCCCTGGCCTCATCGAGTGTCCAAAGTCAGCAGTTTAGTGGCCCGGCAGACAGGGAGCTGTTAGTGAGGCCCTGCAGCCCATCACGGTGCAGCCGTTACACCACCTAAACCCTCCTCGCTGCCTCGCCACGCCCACACCGCCACACCGCCGGGGGGGGGGGGTTATTCTGTGCCTGTCGCGTGGGTTGGTGCTCTTTCCTTGGGTTGCGTGTTCTCCTAACCTTTCCAGATTGTGTTTATGACACATCGCCATGGCTACGGCGGCATGACAGCCAGGAGCCGGTGTTGTTTGTACCCTGCGGGGGTGTTGGATACGGCCCGCTTCTGAGCCTGCAACACAATATTAGGCTGGATAATGTGTGTGTGTGTGTGTGTGTGTGGTAGATGCCCAGCGAGATGCATTCGAACATGCATAAACACAGACTCTCTGAGGCGCACACCTGCTCAAACACACACACACACGCACACACACCCACTCACACACAATGAGATTAAGGAGTGTTTGTGGGTCAGGCCTGAGACAGCCTCATCAGGGACAGCTCTTACTGCACATCAGATCCTAATCTCGTTTCAGCTGCCAATCAGAGAGGGTCTGAGTGACACATGACAAGGGGGGGGAAGTCACTGGGGGCCCCGCCCACACAATGGTGGGGGGGGGGCAGCTGTCAGTCAGAGACCTTCTTCTCGAGGCTACACTTTAAAGGTTGACACCTTTTTAACGACTTTGAATCGGAACAAAAGACACGAACACGAAGCGAGATTAAACCGCTACAGTGGAAGAAGTCAGTCAGTTGTCACAGTCGTCCTTCGGTTTTCTGAACCCGAACAAATCAAATGGTGTGTCTGTTGTGTTTGTACTTCTTGTCTGTGTTTCTAATCTGTGCTGCCGACTGCGGTCAAAAGGGCATTAAGGGTCAACTGGTTATCGTTGCATTGAGTCTTTTGATTTGACAGAAATCCCCCCCTGCGTCTGTCAGATGGAGGGATCAGATAGCTTCTGTGTGACGTACAGAACAACGCTGTCACATGGACTCTGTGACCCCTGTGGAAACTCTATTCAACCCCACGCCTCTGATTGTTTCTTCACTCCCTCGCCAGACCGCCGTTATCTTTAGCGCCCCCCCCCTCTGCCGTCTGTCCTTGGGCTGTCCAGGTGTGATAGCGTGGTGGTGGCCCTCTGGCAGCCTGCTTAGCATCGCGAGGTTCTGGACGGGAGGTCAAAGGTGTTTGGGGCCCTGGCCTGACATCATACATGGTGATTGATTCTGTGGGGGATGGCTCGGTGTGGTTTGAGTTATTCCGTAGAGGTGAAGGTCAATTTATAGCCCACCCCGTTGGAGATAAATGATCATCCCTTATTTTAAGAATAAAGCAAGAAAATATTTAGACTACCCCCCCCCCCCCCCCCCCGCCTCTTTCAGTCACTGTTTCAACATTTCACTAAGTTCAAACGTGTGTGTGTGTGCGTGGCGTGTGCGCGTGCATGTGCACGCATGTGTTTTGCGCATGTGCGTGCATGCATCAAGTGTGTGTGTGCGTGTGTGTGTGCATGTGTCTGTGTGTGTGTGTGCGCGTGTTTCTGTGTGCGTGTGTGTGTGTGCGTGCATCAAGTGTGTGTGCGTGTTGCGTGCATCAAGTGTGTGTGCGTGTATGCGTGCGTGTGTCTGTGTGTGTGTGTGGGTGCATGTGTCTGTGTGCGTGCGCGTGTGTCTGTGTGGGGTGTGTGTGCATGTCCTGTGTGTGTGTGCGTGCATGTGTGTATTGAATGTCGCCCCGACCGCTCCATAAACCACAAACACTCCCCGGTGCTCCTAAAACCTGATTGAGCTCTGAGAATACGGCAGAACTTTCCGCGGATGTTTTGCAGACGCGAGACACACGCCGGTGGGGCCGCAGTCTTTGTGGCAACAGAGCGGAGGTGAGCCTCAATACGGAGCACCGGGCGTCTGGCTGTTGATGTAATGAATAAATGCATGATTCATTTGTTAGCCGCGCAGCACAAAATGTCCCCAGCCAGGATAGGATCTTGTGTATAGAATTTGCCGTAATGTGTTGGTGCCCGGTTCCGCTCGGCGTGTTCTGGACCAAAGAGCGGGGAGCCGCGGAGGTGAGCGGACGGCTCCCGGCGCTGTGATTTATTTACTGTGGCTGACGCTGAGACTTTCCCGTTCAGTCCACGCTGGGCTGCGTGGACGCGGGCTGAACCGGGATAAAGAGCTTAGACTGTCTGACCCACTGCTGCACTCACACACACACACACACACACACACACGCACACGCATGCACACGCACACACACACACGCATGCACACGCACACACACACATGCACACACACACACACACAGTGCTGCTGACGGCAATCAGACTCACACATACAGTGCTGCACAGACAGTACACGCACGCACACACACATACACGCACACGCATGCACACGCACACACACACACACACGCACACACACATGCACACGCACACACACACCGCACGCACACACACATGCACACGCACACACACACACACACACGCATGCACACTCACACACACATACAGTGCTGCACAGACAGTACTCGCACGCAAACACACATACACACACACTCATAACACTAAACACAGCCAAGCAGAAAGTGAACAAAGACTATCAAACATCCATTCAAACCAGCTAAATTACTGTGCCTTTAATTGTATTTCTGTGTGTGTGAGTGCTTCTTTGTTTGTGTGTTGCATTGTGTGTGTGTGTCAATTATGTGTTTGCATGTGATACACGTTCATTCGCATAAATTATCAGACGCGCGCACACACACACACATGCCCGCGTAC
>JAXIVH010001360.1:0-25698 GCA_036785325.1 Urophycis tenuis
CAAACGTGAGCACACCAACACCTTACACACTGACAGACACCCACTCACACACACGCACACGCACACACACACACACACACACACACCCACACACAGCTATAACTCTGGGAGAGCAGTCTATGGAAGTATAAACCTGCCTGTTTTATACTGTGCACTGCCTGTTGTATATTGTTTTTACTGTTTCGCCAGATTGCGGAAGTCAAATGTCTATTTTATGTAAATGTTGTGGACAGTAAAGTTTTCTTATCTGATCGTATTTATCGTATATACTTGCTATACGATCCAACGTCTTCCTCACAACCAGGGACAATGGGCGGCATTCTGTTCCTTCTTTTAAGGCTTGACGTAAGGATATTACATCACAAGAAATGAAGAGAAATCAGCCTTGGTCCACAGATACACACACTCACATGAACGTATGCAAGAACACACCTACACAGAACACACACACACACACACACACACACACACACACACACACACACACACACACACACACACAGTGGATTGTAATCAGTGAAGGACAGAGAGAAGAAAGGAATGAATGAGAGTGAGAGGTGCTTAAAGAACACACACACACACACACACACACACACACACACACACACACACACACACACACACACACACACACACACACACACACACACACACACACACACACACACACACACTGCTGGGGATGTAATTCAGATGGAACAGAACTAACAGGCCAGACATTCTCCAGATGATACTATTATGAGGGACTGGAGTTTAGTTTATGAACCTGCTCCATCTCTTCAGCAAATTATATATATCGCTATATAATCTGCTGAAGAGAGAGAGAGAGAGAGAGAGAGAGAGAGAGTGCACATATTTTCTTTAGACTCTTAGGCATTTTTTGCCGAAGATTAAAAATCTTTTTTTTTTAAATCTTATTTTACCTTTTACATGATTGGGCAAAGAACATGCACATTTTCCATGCTAAGAAAGCAGTTTGAATTGATGGCAGTTCAACAGCATTGCATTGTCTACGAGACAAATCGTCTTTGTCATTTAACTGGAAGGTATCTTGACTGCTGAGAACTTAAAGTGTGCTGTAGGGCACAAGGCTGCCTGCTATTGTTCCCGCTCAAATTACACAGGAAAAGAAAATATGATTTTATATGAAAGTGGTTGAGTGGCTTCATCCTCCTCCCAGAATAGTTTGATGGCCGCCAGGGGAGGACGTGGGAGGAGGTGGGAGGAGGAGAGGGGGAGGAGGACATGGGGAGGAGGTGCAAGGAGGAGCAGAGAGACACAGGAGGGAGGGGTTGGGGGGCAGAGTGGGAGGAGCAAGGAGGAGGCGAGAGGGGCTATCGGGCTGACAGGGGGAATGTGTCATAGATGTCTGGTCATCCACACTCCAGTACTCCTCTGATAAGGGAGGGGGGGTCTGGACAACCACTACTTCTACTGTTCACCTATGGAACCAACATTCCAAAAAATAGGGTAAAAGTAGTCTACTTGCACATTTTCTTATTGCAATTCACTATAAATATCTGAAATCAGATATGTTGCAGGTAAAAACAGGTGATAATTTCCTTCCTTTCTGTTAGAGTACTAGGAGGTGAATCAGTTAGCACTTTCATCTAAAGTGACAATTCATCATAGAAACATGTCCTTAAAGGGGCAGGTCCCTACCCAATGTCTACAGTTAGACTGTAGACATTGGGGATCGAACCCAGAACCTCACCACATTACACCAGACTTCCCTTTCGACTCTGACAGAATACTGTGCAGGTTCAAATTCAACAGTTCAATTCATCCATGCATTCTAAATATATCATACCCTATACATAACTATAGGCTATATATAAACAATAATACAAGGATGAATTCATGGTCATGAGTCATTCATTGAACAGGATAGAAAAACAGACTCATGTTTGTTTGTTTTTTGGAGCAAAGCAGTCGTTTTTATGATGATAGTGATGCAGGGTATTGTGCAGTTTGAGCTGTTTTGTGCTCTCATTCAGCCATCAAAACACAATATAAAAAAACCTCTCTACCCTCTAATAGACCACACCAGTGATGACGCAGAACAAGTGATTTCAAATCCATCAAACCAAATCTATAACCTCAAATTACGGCCAATATAGAAAGTGGAAATCTGTAGACAATCGAAATAAACATTGCATGAGAATAACAGTTTGAGATTCATTAGAAATCACAGGATCCCACTTTAACAACAACACACATCACATGTCTTGGCAACAGCGCGAGATCAGGTAAGCTACAATACGAGGCCATTCATAATATGACGGGAGGGCAGGTGCAATTGTGATGGTGGTGGTGGGGGCGGGGGGGACTTTATATAAAAACACTACGACAGCATGCATAACAACACCTAAGCCTGGCATGTGTTCACAACAAAAACAAGCCAATTTCAGGCCCACAACATTAGTGCGCATTCAAATCGCACATTTCCACTTCTGCCAGTCTCCCCACTGTTCTCTTCTATACCTTCCTATCTCTCTTTATTTAATAGGATCTGTATCCTTACCCGTCAGACAGTCACTGGCCAGGATCAACGTTGCCAGTACGGCGAGGCGGGAGAGGAGTGCGGGCCGGACGGCTCCGGAGGACCGCATGATCCTGCAGAGCACTCCTACCATGGCAGCGACGCGCGGACACCGGGGACCATTCCTCCGCCGCGTACCCCCGCGTGGATAAAAAAAAAATATGTAGAAGTCAAGATCGTCCTGGAAAAAAAAAAAAAGCAGCTGGGTGTAGGCCGACGTTTGGCCGTCTTTACATCAACACGGAGACGCAAGCTCCTGGAGGATTCATGGCGAGCGTGATGTCTCGCTCCGACGCTCGGGTGCGCGGTTGAGGTGCTGCTGTTCACACGGTGTTTTGTATGTGTGCGTGTGCGTGTCTGTGTGTCTCTGTGTTCGCTGTTGCCCGGCTGGATGAGAGAGGAGAAACGTCAGTGTGTCGTCACGACGCCTTATCTTCACCACGCAGGGAGAAGAGCTGTGGGCGTGACCATCCCTGCTGTCTTCCTGTTGTTCCTACAAAGTCATCTTTCCCAAATAACTCAAGCGACAAAAAAAAAAAAAAAAAAAAAATCTGTACACAACGATGTCCTAGCATGAGAGGTCGCACGACCAAAGGAAAAGGAATTCAACAAAACTCTTATTTAGGTAATATTTAGTCATTGTACAAGATGTATACTATAATGAACAGTTAATGCTCAATCTACATCTAGAGATTCAGAACTGTATAGAAAAACATTAATTGATGACACCTGCACCTTTAGGGAAGATTATCATTACATTCCAGACATGAACTACACAACTTTATTATGCGTAGGCTATAGCTTGTTACTTACTACTTGCAACACTGACGTCTGATAGAAATATTACTATCAACTATCCTTTGGCATGGGACAGAAGTATAGTTGGGATATAGTATAGCCAAATGTCTTTTATCAGCTTCTGACCCAACTACACTCTCAAACAGCTTCACTGATCTCAATCAATCAAGTCCTGAAAAGCACTTGGTTGATTGAAGGACTCGGAAAGGGACTGGCTGCTCCTGGAGCCCCAGAAGAACAAGATGTTTGGATCAAGGTTCACCATCCATACACTCGATTACAGAACAGCCTGCAAAGAACCCCCAAAATAAAGAAATACGAATGCAGTCATGCGGGTATATTTAATCGATAATGATTTATTATCAATAATGACACATAAATCATAAGTCAGCGTAAAACAAATCTAAAAAAAGTATGCTTTTCGAAAAAGTACAGGGAGACGAATGCACGTGGAACGAGAAAACAACGACCAAGAAGACAATAAATAAGACAGGAGCAAAGGGGGGGGGGGGGGGCGCTAAACTTTAAAACGGGCTTTGTAGTTTGAGTCCCAGGATTCATACGTATCAAACAGCATCTCTTCGTGAGGGAGTCGACTCCTAAAATAGTGTCATTCGTGTGGATGTGAAATGGCTTGATGTCGAGACGTTGCGAGTTGCATACAACGAGGCTTTGTGTGGCCAAAAATAGGTGTTCTTTCTGGCGTCGACGTCGTGAGCAGTTCAGTTACACCGGGGATGCCCACATTAACGTGGAAAAAAAAGGAGAAAAGATACAAATGTAAGAATGTTCATTTGCGTGCGTGTTCCAACACCCCTCCACGTCTCCCACAGATGGAGGACAGACAGAGAGACGAAAGAGAAGAAAGTAAATGAACAACGAGTCCAATGAAACTGAGTATTTAAAATCGGAGTGACCTTTGCACGTTTTTTTTTTTCCTGCACACCCTTAAAGAACCAAAGACAAGCTGCAAGCTCTCTCTGCACGTGCACGCGCCCACCACGTGCACGCTCCCACCACGTGCACGCTCCCACCACGTGGATACATGTGAACGCCCGTGTCGTGAACATTTCTTCATAATAGGCCTCAGCTCCCCATCAAACAGCATCGCGTAACTCAAGCCCTCAGTAAGGAAGAATGTGCAGTGTGGGTGTGTGCAGTTTTTATGTGTACATGTTTGTGTGTGCATAATGCGTGTGTGTGTGTGTGTGTGTGTGTGTGTGTGTGTGTGTGTGTGTGTCGTGTCTGTATGCGTGTAATGTTCATGTTGCCAAGTCCATAAAAAAAGAAGGACAGATAAGAGGAGAGCTTGAGCATTTCTCAGTAAAGCCGCTGGCGTAGTGAAGAGGTGGGTGTAGTGCATGTGCATATTAACCAAGATGTGCAGATGAAGGAGTTTTTTTCCTTTTACCCCCCCCCCCCAAAAATGCTATAAAAAAAACCCCAACACGATCCACCTTCAGAAAACATCTTCCGCCTCCTGTTTCTTCTTGCTGTGTGCGGGCTGGGGAGCCGCTGCCTTGCTCACTGGCCGGTGGGTGCGGAAGAGTCTTCCTCTGCACTCTGAGAGTCACTGGGCCGTGTGGGTTCCATCTCCGGCTGTTGCCTTGGCGACTCCGGTGCCGCCCCCTTCGCCTCCTCCTCGCCGGTCAGCAGTGGAGGAGGTGAGGATGATGATGATGGTGATGATGATGATGATGGTGGTGCTGCTGCTGTCGTGGGCGTGTCCGGAGCGTCGGGGGGAGGAGCCACCTCTTCCTCGCCGTCGGCTGGTGGCGGGGGAGGTGGGAAGTCGGCAGCCGCGGGCTCCGGGGCCGCCGCAGAGGGCGTGGCCTCAGGGGGTGTGGCCTCGGGGATCGCGGCCTTGGGGGTCGTGGCCTCGGGGCTCGTGACCTCAGGGATCGTGGCCTCTGGGGGCGTGGCCTTGGGGATCGTGGCCTCTGGGGGTGTGGCCTTGGGGATCGTGGCCACTGGGGGTGTGGCCTCGGGGATCGCGGCCTCTGGGGGCGTGGCCTCGGGGATCGTGGCCTCTGGGGGCGTGGCCTCAGGGATCGTGGCCTCGGGGTTTATCAGCTCAGGGACCGAGGGGGGCGTGTCCTGGACGCACTCTGGGGAGGCGGCTATCTGTGGCGGGGGAGGCGTCTGCTCCGGACTCTCCGGCGGGGGTAGGGATAGGGGCGCCGTCTCAACCGTTTCCGTGACGATCTTGTTGTCGGCCGGCTCCTGTGTGGTGGCGGTGGCGGCGGGTTTGGCCTCAGCTTCCTTCTCCTCTTCCTCCTTCCCCTCCGCAGGGCTCCCTGCTGTGAGCGGGGGTGCTGCTACGCTCTGGGGGGGGTCTGCGGACAGCTGCTCCTTGTCCCCAGCACATGGCACCTCCTCTGGACGGACGTCCTCGATGCTGGTCACCTTTGGGGGGGAAGCGTCTGTCGGAGCATCGGCGGGGCTGTCCGGTTTAGCAGGACTGTCCGCTTTAGCAGGACTGTCCGCTTTAGAAGGACTGTCCGGTTTAGCAGGACTGTCCAGTTTAGCAGGACTGTCCGCTTTAGAAGGACTGCCCGGTTTAGCAGGACTGTCCGCTTTAGCAGGACTGTCCGCTTTAGAAGGACTGTCCGCTTTAGAAGGACTGTCCAGTTTAGCAGGACTGTCCGCTTTAGAAGGACTGCCCGGTTTAGCAGGACTGTCCGCTTTAGAAGGACTGCCCGGTTTAGCAGGACTGTCCGCTTTAGCAGGACTGTCCGCTTTAGCAGGACTGCCCGGTTTAGCAGGACCACCGGCGGTGCCATTGCAGCCGCTGCTCGGCGTTTGGCCCTCGGCGAGAACCCCGCCGCCTTTACCCTTCTTCTCGTCCACCTCCTCCGCCTGTTCCTCCTCGTCCTCCTCCTCCTCCTCCTCCTCCTGCTCCTCCGGGATGCCGTCCACCCCCGGCACGTCCATGCACGACGTGTTGACCAGCGTGGGCGAGCCCTCCACCTGGATCATGGACACCACCTGCTTCATCCTCCGCCTCTTCTTCTGGGCCTCCGTTTCCTCCGCCCCCCCGTCGGCGGCGTCACCCTCTCCGGCCACCGCCGCCTCCTCCTCCTTCTCCTTCTCCTGCTGCTGCTGCTCCTCCCCCTCCTCCTTCTCCTGGGAGCCGTACTCCTCGGCCCAGTCGATGGACGGGTTGTCCCCCAGCAGGTGTAGGTTGGGGTCGCTGCTGGTCAGCACGATGCTGTCTCTGTAGAGGTTGTGTCGCCGCTGGACCGCCGCGTCCTTCACAGCTGAGGGGGGTGGGGGCACAAGGAGTTTGTTTTTGACACGTTCTCCAGCAAGACGTTTACCCGCACGCCCACACACACACACACACACACCCACGCATACACCTTCGATTCGCATGAATAGTAAATTCAAGCAACAACCGCAAAATGTTTTTTTAACCGTTAACTCAATTGACAGTCAACTACCACCAATCACTTATTAGCATGTAAACTTCCTGAAACATTGACATTGAGAAAGGACATTGACCATTTTTTGTCCATTTCTTTCTCATGAACACAGCGTTTCGAATAAGCGCAGCTGTTCCCGTCGTCCTGATGGGAAGGTTCCTCCAGACCTAACTGACACGTCGTCCAGTTTCTACATCTACGCTGAAGAAGACACCCGTACATGCCCCCAGTGGCCTAGCCAGAAATGTTGAAATGGGTGGGCACAGAAGAAAACGGGTGGGCAAAGCCAATTTGATTGAATGAACGTTTGGTGAAGGAAAGCCCTCTGATTGGACGGGCAAGACTGACAAGTAGGCGGGCCTAGGCCCGTCCGTGGCTATGCCTTTGCACGCCCCCTTTTTGCCGCTCACGGACCTACATGGCCCTGCATGGTGTCTCTACGTCAGGGGGTGGGGGGTGGCATGTCCGCCTATAACTCACCGGTCATGATGTCCTTCATGACGGAGTGCAGCACCACCTCCTCGAAGATGCTGTCCACCAGGATGAAGCGGGAGAAGTCCTCGAAGATCAGCTCCTGGAAGCCGGGCAGGTCCTGGAGGGGCAACGACCGACCCGGTCAGTATTCACGTGTGTGTGTGAGGACACGCTTGTGAGGTGCGTGTGAGAGAGCAGAGGAGAGGGGAGGGGAAGGGAGCCAACAGACAGTCCCCTCCCTCTCTGCCCGGTCCGTTCTCAACTCGCCGCCACCATTGACAAACATTTCACGCACCTTTGATGAAGGGCGAGGTGGATTCCCAGAACCAATCAGGGAAGAGGTGCCCTGATTGGCCCAGCAGTCAAACTCAAACTGAAATTCTCAGAGCGCATTTCACGCACCAATAGCTTTACATTTAGGGCATTTAGCAGACGCTTTTATCTAAAGCGACTTACGAAGAGTACATTTCTCATAAGAAGGTGAAACATTCATTGCTGCTAATACAGTAAGAAAGTCACCGGAACAAGTTTCAAGCATTTCAATTGCTAGGTTAACCATTGCTAGTATACAACATATCTGGTCTAAGTGCCAAGTTACAAAGAGCGATTCAAGTGCCAAGACATACAACAAAGCATGAGGGTAGGGTTATGCAGGGTTCAGGTGGCTATGGCTAAATAACCCAAACTAACCACTGTACCACCTCGTACCCAAGGCATTATTATATTGTACCATAACACAGAAGCATTATTAATTAAACAAACGGGTCTCTCTCGAAAAAGGGGTTTTTAGCCTGATCTACTGGAGTAGCACTGTGTGTCCCACGACAGCACCCGTAGCTCCATTACAGCAGGATGATGTCAGCCACATTCATCTGACACAGAAAAGGGCTTCATAAATAACCAGATGCGACAATGGAGGATTAAAATAGACACGTCCCGCACAATGAGATGTCGGAAGTTAAAATGGGGTACAATGATCTAGTGGGTGTAGTGTCTGTCTTCAGCCCACATCATAATTGTGCACACACACACACACACACACACCGGGACTGTAGTGTCTAATCTGTAAAGGTTGACGCTTCCCATTGTTGACTAGCTCATGTAAACAGAGATGGTCTGAATGCCCTGCAACTAGAACATGTGGTGTGGCCCTCGGTGCACACCTACCAGTGCCAAAGCTGTACAGACCAATCACACAAGGGAAAGAAGGAAGACACTAACAAACGAATGCACAAACGGACAGACATACAAACTAAATAAGGTTAAACATAGTTCTCAGAATAGTTCCTCTGAGGAGGAGGAGGAGGAGGAGGAGGAGGTCGGAGGAAGAGGAAGGAGGTTCTTACGGAGGAGCAGGCTGGCGTGAGCTGCTTCAACATGTAGGGGATGAAGATCTGGAGCAGTGCTTCTCTGAAGAACCTCTTCCTCACTGTGCTGCTGTCGTAGTCAAACTTCTGCAGGCCGACACACGGAGAACAGATCCAGATGTTACGAGTGTGGAACACAGAATGTATACACAGATGTTCACAGCACTGAGCAGACATGACACAGCTGCGAGGAAGGACGTTGGTTTAGAACATTAAGAATACAGATGTTGGATGGTTGATTAAGAAAAAATGTATGGACGGATTTATTAATGACTAATTGATGACAACATAATGAATGCATGAATGAATGAAATAATGAATGAGAGAAGTGTTGAATGAGTGGGGGGGTCCTTTAGTACCTTGATGACGCGGTCCTGGCAACGCTGGATGGTCTTACAGAGACCCTCTGTTCCCTGAGACTCCAGACTCTGGTGAAGAATCTGCTCAAACGTATACACAGCATCATCCATTTGCTGGGGAGAGAGAAACAGAGAGAGACACACACATAGACAGACAGACAGAGACAGAGGACACATGGTAGACAGACAGACAGACAGACAGACAGAGACATTATTAATTAACCAGACCACACACAGATAGACGCAATCACATGCATTCAGAGCCTGGATAGCTCAGTTGGCAGAGCATCAGACTTTTAATCTGAGGGTCCAGGGTTCAAGTCCCTGTTCAGGTGTGATTTTCCCTGTCTGGGATTACTTAACATTTTATAGATGAAATACAATTCTGAGTAGCTACAGGTGCGATGGAGTATATATCGATTCATAACAATATTTTCTGATGCCACATAAGTCACTATGCCTGAATTCAAAACATATACAATAATGGGGACTGTATGCTCTGTATACAATTATGGGGACATAATTATAGTCAGTTATTTTCATTTTAAAGCATCCTTTTGTTATGTGGTGCGGTTGTGCATAGATCTGTTCTTTACGCTCGGCACCAAGTCGTTCCTGATATGCCATCAAATCGATACGACCATGAATGCCCAGAACATCAGCAGTACCACTGAAGATTATGTGGATGCTTTAAATCCAGGCCACCAACAGAGGGCGCTGCTACACAAGTTCAGACCTCTGTAGCGCTGCAGAATGTTTCCTTCACACGATTGTAAAACCAAACGGTCCAATTACCCAACCAAAAAATTCTGGATTGATCATTTCCATATTTGGCTTCCCACTGTCAAAATCAGACCACATGATACTTTCCTGCCATAATTAACAGTTTTGAGCAAGAACAAACAGCATTTTAGAAATTCTTTTAACTTCATATTACACCACATTAATCACATGGTACAGCACCACAATTCTAAAGATTTTGTTCTGGATGAAACAATTGGTCTCTCTTAACGCTCCCCCCCCCCCCGACAGGAAGTGGTGGTTTGGGTCGTCCTTGAACCGTTTCCTGTTCATGTGTTGTTTATGAACTCTGAGTGACCCTGAATTGGGATGCCCACCCCCCATTTAGACGATCTACGCAGACAAGACCAACTCTATAGAAAGGGGCCGGCCATGGTTACACGCCTGTGTGTGTGTGTGTGTGTGTGTGTGTGTGAGAGAGAGAGAATGCCTGAGTGCTTGGTGCTAAACATCTGGAAAAGTACAAAAAGGAGTGTTGCCGTGGCAATGCAATTTTTTTTTTTAAACACATTAAAGTCTCTCACTGGCTGACTCAGAGCTAATGCCAGGCACTAAGTCGATGATTATGCAAAGCAGGACTTTAGGCGGAGATCATTTCCCTGGGGAAGACACAGAAAACAGCAACGTTTTTCCTTTGATGTAATTTGCCAAAATAAAGCTTTGAACTAACCAATTTAGGATTCAAGCTTGATAAAGCACAAATGCCAAAAGGACACTGTGATTCAGAGACACATCTAGGTTTGTATTCATCTATGTCTGTATCACTTTGTGTCTGTTGAAACGCACCCAAACACCACTAAACACAGGGTCAACAACAACATGAGTCAAATTGGCACCAGGTTAACGACCTGCTGTAATTGCAGGGGCTCACCAGAGGGGGGGCACTGTTCACGTGACGTTTCATAGCATTCGCGAATCTAAAATAGTGTGTCACCCAAGTGTCACCCATTGAAAGGCACATCCTCTCCACCCGCACCCCACTCACCTCTCTCATGAGGATCTGGGCTCTCTGGACGAACACGGAGGGGCTGGAGACGTCGAAACGCTGCTGCAGACCGTCCAGACTGAGCTGCTCAACCTTCTCGTAGCAGCTCTGCATCTTCACCGGGTGGTACGCCAGCATGGATATCTTCTCCATGTGCTGGATGGCCGAGAAGGGAGGGAGTGAACAATGGTAAGATGGTACTTTGTCAAACCCAGATGGGAAACTGGGGATTCGTCATACGTTACTTTGGATATAAATTGTCTGGTCGATTGCTAAATATGTGCTATTTGGGTGACCTCAACCCTGGAGATGGATCTGCATATGAGATCCAAACGCTTAACTGAAAAGGCATCTGTACCAAGCCTTCCTAACCACGGGCAAACATTTCCAAGAGGCCAGTTCTGCTTCTGGTCACCAGTTTGTCAGCATGTGAAACACACAGTAGTCATACAGCCCACTGTAGACTGCTGTGTTAGGAGTCTGTATGAGCAGGTGAATCATGCACCAGCTTGATGACCAGGAACTCTGATAATACATCTGTGACTCATGCACACGCTTCCCTTTGGTAAACTATGAATTGGAAATTCTCCATTGGTGACCAGCTCATCGAGATAAGCAAGAAAATACCCCTTCTGTCTGCGTTGGTCAGCAGCTTTGTTGAAATGAATAGCCGCCGCGTATGTCATTCGAAAACCGCATCTTTGAACAATCAGCATGTGCATCAGCAAATCCAACATGAACAAATAAAACTATTGAAACTATTGTTTCCTTGAAGACACAAATGTGCGCGCGCACACACACACACACACACACACACACACACACACACACACACACACACACACACACACACACACACACACACACACACACACACACACACACACACACACACACACACACACACACACACGCACACGCGCACACGCGCACACACGCACCTCTGCCACCGTCTCCTTGGTGCCCTGGTTGACGGCGTTCTTGCTCATGTCCACCAGCTCCCTGAAGAACACGTCCCGGACCTCCGAGAAGCCCCTGCTGGTGGGCTCCATCAGGGCCTCCAGGATGGAGCTGATGTATGGCTGGATGCTCACCTTCAGCAGCTTGTCCGCCTTGGACAACACCACGCCTGGGGGTGGGGGGGGTAGAGAGTAGCATCAGGGTCTGGCTCTCCCATGTGCCCATCTACATTGGGGGGGGTGGCAGTAGCTCAGTGGGTAGAGCGGGCGGACAGAGCGGGTCGTCCACTAACAGTAGAGTCGGCGGTTCGATCCCCTTGATCCCCCTCCTCCTCCTCCAACTGTCCACACGTCGAACCCGACAAATGTACTGATTGTAAGTCGCTTTGGACAAAAGCGTGCTAAATGCCCCCTTTACCCATTACTCTATTACATTGCGGGATTAGGCATTCTGACGGATAAGACCTCTAGTAAGCCTGTTTTTATGTGCCTTTTCGTCCACCTCCCATGCTGTAGAGGCTTTGTGTGCCTGCATGTCTGCACCACGGGGCAGTGCGTGGCGCAGTTCCGTGTGTGGGCTGCTATAAAATGTATTCCTGAGCGCAACGCTCTCTCGCCTCCAAAACAGGATTACGGGAAAGAATTTCAGGGCAACTTTGTTGATGCAGCAAGGTTTCTAAAGACGGGGTCTGTGCTGCGCGGAATTGTGTTAAGTGTTCCAATTTTCGGCGCGTTAGTTCGTTTAGGATCACATCATGAAGAACAGCGTGTCAACTGAGGGCTCTTTGTCTGCACAGCGCACATTCTCCATGCTAAAGTGACACTGTGAAGCAACAACACGGACCTCGCCGCCAATCACACTGTTGCGCTGGGATACATCATTTCTTCATGAGTAACTGTACTTCACACTTCATACCACGCGATCTCGGTCAGCTGAAACAGGGTGCTTTGTGTGATGGTTTTTCTGGGGAGGTTTCAATTCAACCGCCCTTCACTCTGTTCCAGAGTGCCTCCATTCATTCACATAGTGTCATGTGCAGCGCTAGGTTTCATTTGCCAATAAACCAGAAAAGAGGAATGACACCCAATATTGAGGTTGGACGAGGTAACGTTGGGTAAATCGCACTGGCTGCGTTAGCGGCAGTGGCTACAGTGCTGTATCAGCGGCATTGGCTGCAGTGCTGAATATGCTGTCATGCAAAATTAGCCGCAATGCTGCAATAGCATTACATTAGCTGCGGTGCTGAATATGCTGTCATGCAAAATTAGCTGCAATGCTGCAATAGCATTACATTAGCTGCAGTGTTGCATTAGCCTTACATTAGCTGCAGTGCTGAATTAGCGCCAGCGTCACGTTAGCTATAGCGCGACACGGCGGCGCGGGCACTCGCCTGACCTCTGATCTTGTTGGTGACGTGCTCCTTGGAGGTGATGATCTGGTCCATGTCAGTGCGGATGGAGGCCTCCAGCAGGGGGCGCCCTGCCTCGCACCGCTGCTCCACCGCCTGGAACTGGGCCTCGCACTGCCGCTGCACCAGGGTGTACACGGCGTCGCTGATCTGGACGCACACACGCACGCACGCACGCACGCACGCACGCACGCACACGCACACACACACACACACACACACAGTCAGAACCTGCAAAAAAACGCAGACACTTGAAGCTGGTCTTTTTGGTACGGCTGCCCTCACCAGCATCCAGTTGCGCTGCCTCTCGTGCATCTTCCCTTTGAGGCGCGGGGAGATGAGGTCCCTGAGCTCTGGGACGAGGACCTCCATCACCAGGTTGGACAGGATCTGCGCGCACACACACACACACATATGACAAAACGCACACACCGTACATGAATCACTGACACACACACACACAAAATATGTTGATTAAACCACATACTTGGTATTAAGACTGGTATTGGTATGACACACATATAGTACATGGCAATCCAAAGCATCACACACACTTCTGTATTTGAACAGTGTGTGTGTGTGTGTGTGTGTGTGTGTGTGTGTGTGTGTGTGTGTGTGTGTGTGTGTGTGTGTGTGTGTTGATTAGGTGTGGCTGGGTGTGTGTTGGTAGGTATGGCTGTTATGTGGGGGTACTTGTGTATGTAGCTAGGTGTGGCTGTGTGTGTGTGTGTGTGTCTAGGTGTGCACATGATAGATCACTGTAGAAAAGTGTCCCCTGACAAAAACCAAGGTCACCTACTGGTGTGCTTGCCTGCATGACTGCGTGCACACGCACAACCACACCCACACGCACACGCACACACACACACACACGTCACTTCTGCAACTTTCAGAAACGACTGCATGATAAATTATATTGCAGTCTTTTTTTTTCCTGCGAGGACAAAAAGGCCTTTGAACTAGCTGCCGCCTACTGAAGGACCATTCCAACCATCAAGCAAGGGGAATCATCTTTAGAAACATTAGCTCCGTCGGCGTCCGCTCTCTGGATGCTTCTCAAAACCTGACCTCCGCCAGCCCACTCACTCCCATTCACGACGGGACAAATTAAGTCATCCTGTTTCACTGCCCAAGGAATGTACAGTAAATCAACTCAGCGCCACCTGAGATGAGTGCCTCAGAGTGGTTTCGGCACCGCACAGAAGTCGTGAAAACGTATCCACCTCCGATAACATAAAGACCCCGCGGGCTGCTCCCGGCGAACAACACTGGGTTGAATAATTAAAGTCTTTGTTGTTTGTTTTTCCCTGGATTAAAGAGTTTGAGGAGCGAGGTGAACCGGTCGGGAAGAGACAGCGCAGCGTGCCTGGGGGCTGTGGGTTTACCCGGTACTGCCTGGCTGTGATGCCCATGCAATCTCACACTTCTGTTCGCCCGTTCAGCACACACACACAGGGCATCAATACGTGAAGGTGTGAAGCCAGTGGACACCTTGGAAACAAGTCGATCCTACCGGCAATGTGTCCTGCTTCATTCAATATTATTTTAATTGAGTAAATATATCCTGGGCGCAGCAAGATGTTTACGCACGCACACACACACACACACACACACACACACACACACACACACACACACACACACACACACACACACACACACACACACACACACACACACACACACACACACACACACACACACACACACACACACACACACACACACACACACACACAAGGGGGAAACCGGGGAATCGAACCGGGGACCCTCGAGCTACCTCACCTGTGGGGGCCCGCCACACATCATATCCCAGGTGCCGTACTGGCCCTTGGCCTGCCGGTAGAGACGCACAGAGTCAGTGAAGGCTGGGGTCTGAACCCTGCTCTCCTCTGACAAACCTGACGAGAGAGGAGAAATACAAAGTTAGACCCATGATTTACAGATGGTTTACCCAGCATCTGCTCGTCATTCATTCATTTTCTCTGTTAAGGGGTTTCGTTAAATGTAGCTAATTTAACTGCCAACACTGCCAGCATACAGTATGTCCTGTGAGACTACACATCATCACAAACATCACAAAGATTATGTACCTGGATTTACACTCTGTTGCATTCTGTAAGTGTAACTGTGTTCCTGCCTCTGTAAAGCACGCTGAAAGCCTGTTGTGTTTGACAGGTGCTATGGAATACAACCAGCCATGCCCGGCTGAAGTGGTC
The DNA here is from genome assembly GCA_036785325.1 of Urophycis tenuis. Lineage (NCBI taxonomy): Eukaryota > Metazoa > Chordata > Actinopteri > Gadiformes > Phycidae > Urophycis > Urophycis tenuis. Next base: position 15,339 of record JAXIVH010001360.1, read on the forward strand.
ACCCGCACACCCGCCACAGTTTAGGGAAACTTGTTTTCGAGCCGGTTTCCATGGAGAAGCCAACAAACGCCAATGGATTTTAGGGGAAGTGAACGCAACGGCCCTTCCTTAAAAGCATAAAAGCATGCCATTATGATTGACAGCCGCGTCACATGAACAGGGACGGGATGTTTGCCCTGCGTCTGCTGTACAAACACCGCAAAAGGGCCCAGAGCGCACAGAGTTTATGTTAAGATTACAGAACAAGGTGAAGTGCGTTTCAACAGTGCACTCCGCCGGTCGGATTCAATTTAGAGTCGCGGGTTCCAAATACACAACTGTGATTCATAAAGTGCCTCAGGGCCTCTACATACGTTGAGAGAGTTGTAATGTAGTGCTATGACAAAGCCAGGAAGTAAGTGTGTGTGTTTGTGTGTGTAGTTATGGACCAGAGGCAGGAAATCACAGGCCCTTTAGAATGCACTGTGTGTGTGCGTGTGGCCTTCCATATACAGTATCTGTGCGCGTGCATGTGGCCTTCCATACTGTATATCTGTGCATGCGTGTGTAGGAGTTAGGCACAAAAGGAAATAGGGATAATATTTTTTTTTATGCAGCTCACCAAAATAGACAGCTTTAGAGTTCTCTACAAGTTAAAGTCATAAAAGTCATGAATGTACAATACATTATCATGCAGCGACCTACAAGTGAGGGTGAGAGTACATGTATATGTGTACCGTTTGTTTTCGTACACTTCTCTACATTTTTGCATCGCCTTGCTGTACTTTGTGATTGAGATGTGTGCTCGTCATGTATTTCATGACAACGGAGCATTCTGGATCTGAATACCATATTCCTCACAGGCACTCAAACCCGTCCTCTGGCGACACCGTCGGGAGGACCAACTCGAACCCGAGCACCTGAACATGTAAACAGCGCACCCAGTGTTTCAGGAACCCAGGGCTGCTACTGTACACACTCGCGGCAGCCCCTCCCAAGCCAAGCCACACCTCACCACATCATAACACGGTGCAATAACAAGCACCGTGAGGACCGGCCAAACAGAGGGCCCGTTGTCCCGAGCAACGCCAGCTGTTTGGCTCCGCCCCCCCCCCCCCCCCACACACACTTCAGTGGGGTTCAATGAAACTCTGCTCTATGGTGTGTGTGTGTAGGATCACTTCCTCCTTTTTCAGTGTCGCCGTCACCATCACTCGGAATTCACTTGTGAAATTGTTTCACAATAGATGAACACATCCAAAATTTGGGTCATGTGACATTCTGCCAGAGACCGGAGCTGGCAAGCGACTGCATAATGACTCAGACGCCGCCCCTTGACAAACAAGATGGCAACGCCTCCACGGGCACCACCTCTCTACCTGCCAGCCTCCCTGCCTCTGGGTGGGTGACAGGCCGGATACGCGGCCGCCTGCCACATATCCGGTGTGTAAAGACACCTTTAGGCAGTCGGAACCACACCCTCCAGTCTCTTAACACACGCACACACACACACACACACACACACACACACACACACACACACACACACACACACACACACACACACACACACACACACACACACACACACACACACACACACACACACACACACACACACACACACACACACACACACACACACACACACACACACACGAGAATGTCACACATTCTGCCCTGGTGACAAAAACACTCTCACTGAGTTAATGACCTAAATTACCTCTTGTTTACCTCTTCGGCAGACGCCGTCATCAAAAAGAGACTCCCGGTGGATTGGGGTTCGAACCCACAGCCTTTGGGCAGGGAGTCAAACCCAAACTGCTTAAATTTCCCACCTCCCCAATTAAGGCATAACTGATGCTGGAAATACCTACAGTACAGTACGCAGAACGCTTTTGCAGAGGACACGTGGTGTTAATCACCCTGCCAGATGTTCCTGCTCCGGTCTCCAGATGCAGATGTGTATAAATATCTGAAGCAACTGCTCAACAGCTGGCTGGCAGCTTTGCATACGAGCACCAGGTTATCTCCCTTCCTCCCCTCCCCCCCCCCTCTCTCCCCCTCTCCCCCTCTCCCTGCTGGCACCACTACAAACCAATGACTCACTAATTAATCTACAGTGAGTTTTTTAAACACCGGGAACCCATTAATAATATCCGACATACTGCACATTTACACTCCTCTCATTCTGAACGTTATCACATCTTATTAACGAATGTAATGGAATGACTATGAATTAAGAGTTTGTCATCCCGCATAGAAAGAGTCCCTTGCCGCGTGTCTCTCACTTGAAACGTTGCACCTCAATAGAAAATCTGCACAGCGATGTTTACTGACGTGCTCTGCATCGACGGTACGTTTATACATAAATAACAGCCGCCGTGGTTGCAGGTCCTGCCGCCGCTTGCGTTGACGGTTCTGCGAGTCGGCGCAGGAAATACAAACGTCTGTCGCCGCCTCCCCCGCCCCACCCCCGACATGGAGCTAGAAACCCGTGGAGAGGCACGCGTCGAGTGTAGTGCGGCGCTCTCTGAAGGGGGGGGCCCACGGGGGTTGCTACGGCGACCGCTAGACGCGGCCTCGTGGTCCCTGGCCCTTGAAGAGGGTGGACACGAGCGTGGTTCTGCTAATGGGGACACACCTGGGCAGTACCAAAGGGGGGGGGCGGGGGGGGGGCACGGAGTGAGCCGCCCGTCTCCGCAGAGGGGTCGGTTCTGGCGACGGGGCGACCGGGGCCCGTGTGTGGGGAACAAAGACCATTATGTCCGGTGGGTCGCGGCACGGCGCCGTTTCGCTCGCACGCATTTCCAACTGCTCTGCATTCGCAAACAGTTACGTTTTGCGTTTACACGGACCAACTATAACTACAACGGGAGAAGAACTCCATAGTCGACCCTTTGTGTGTGTGTGTGTGTGTGTGCGTGTGTGCGCGTAGCCAGATAGCTTGTACCAAAAACATGTTTAGCACCTGCTTTGCTGCGGGCTCAGCAGAGATGAGCGTGTGCCAACTTAGCTCGAACGTTGCGCCTCGCAATGTTATGATAGTGAGTAAGCCGGTGCCACGGAGAAACAAGTCGCGTTCGGCTCATGTTTACAGGGCTTTGCTTCCTTCTTGCGTCAGCGTTTCTGAGAGAAGGCGATGACTGCTCACGACTTCCAGAGGACAATCGCAGTGCATTTTCTCAGAGCAGGAGGAATCGGGGCCCATCAACGGCCAGGAATGACTGGACAAAACTCAAGTGTTGAAAAGGTATGCCTCCCTTTTCCCTCCTGCCTCCCTGGGATTGGGCGACTTATGATACACTTGGAAAGAAGCCATCGCCCCCCCCCCCCCCCCCATCCACACACACACACACACACACACACACACACACACACACACACACACACACACACACACACACACACACACACACACACACACACACACACACACACACACACACACACACACACACACACACACACACACACTTGTATTAACCTGGCAGTGTAGCAGAGGGGTTATGGAGAGTCTGTGTGGGGATTTGAAATTTAATTGGGAATGGTGGGGACTGGGATTGGAGGAGGGGGAGGAGGCTGGGGTCAAGGAGGTGGTACTGGAGTAGGTGATGCTGGTGAAGGCATTGAGGCATTGGAGGAAGAAGAGGTGGTGGCGATGGGAGAGTGTGTGACGGTGTCCCCTCTCGCTTGGCATCTTTGGTCAAGCACACGCGACAAAGGAAGCGAAGGGACGGCGAGAGACCGACAAAGAACTCGGAAGACAGAGAGAGAGAGGCCGCGAATAAAATGCCACTTACAAAGCTCCATTAAAAACAGCTATTTACATCTCAAGCACTCAGCGTGCTTTAACACATGTCATGTGCAGCAGAGAGCTCTCGGTGTGTGTGTGTGTGTGTGGGGGGGGGGGGGGGGGCTCCAGGTCAGGCGTTGGGGGGGCAGAGCACGACGGAAACCTAAACAGCCGAAGAGGATCTCCACGTACCAAACTCCACGAGGGAAGCCACGGCGAAGCCACGTCTGGACGGGGTCAACGCACTTGAATTGTCCCGACAAAGGTCAGACCGGGGATTTGTGGCGAAACCACACTTTGGTTTCCCCCCGCATCCCAATGGATAAAATGAAGCACCAGTCAGAAGGTAGAGCGTACGGTTCCCACCGCTCTGCTCTCCAGCCACCGCAGAGAACCTTAAAGAGCTTCAGACGTGTAGGTTCTTGCCGTCCCGGTATTGCGCAACCTCCACTTAATACAAGCAGCGTCACATGGCTACTGGAGGTTTGGCGTGGTTTTTCATCTCGAGACATGAAATTGCTTGGCATAGCATTTTGCCGTAAAAACCGGAACTTGTGCAAAGAGATGAGGTCACTGTTGTTTTTAGACCGAGGAACACGGATGTAGGATCCGAGTGGATAAAGATCTTCTTCTGCCTCCTTTTCGCCGGTCATTGTGCGCTTCTATCCAGCTTCAGTTTGATTGCAACTTAAATTTGAAATACATCAGCTCCTAGCCTAAAATTAACACACATTTGACATTTCTGTCGGTAATGTGATCATGATAACGATTGCACTAATGTCATCAGAAAGAGCACAGCTGCTAACTGATAAACTATCTACAAATCAAAAATGCTGCTATCTCTCTCTTTGTTCACATCATGTCACACTGCCATGTTTGTAAGGAACAAACAAGCGCCTCTATAGAGGACACCATCTTATCTCTTATCTTGGGATCGCCATCTTACTTGTGAGCTTTGACCTGTAGTTTTACTCAATATCTAAATACCATTTCTACAGCTATCAAGGAACCTCATCACTCAATGCCGTCGTAGACAATGACATCATTTAGCGTGTGGATGTGGTTGGAAAGGAAGTGGTGAGAGGAGGTAATGTGGGTGCGCGTCCAGTTGGTTGCAATCTGCAACATCACCACTTGATGCCACTAAATCCCACAAACTGCACCTTTAAGTTAACTCGGATCAACTAGCATCCGATTGACGCCAACATTCACAGTTCACGATTCAACAGTATACATGTTAATGTTTGCATGCCTGTGACGAAAAGGGTGGCCGCTTTTACACTTTTTACACACAAATAAAGTTTGATTTGAACTCACCGTCGTTGGCGTGTCGCACGCAGTCCTGGAAGACGGCCAGCCACTTGTGCTGCTCCTTCTCGGTGACCACGCAGAAGTAGAGGTGGCGTCCGTACGGGTGCCACAGGATCAGAGGGAACTGCGTGGCCACCTTCAGGAAGGGGGAGCTCCCCACTTTGGCCTTCACGCCTGCGGGGTAAACAATGGGAACAGACAAACGGTTAACCTGAAACAGGGCGCAGGGACACGTTGAAGCTACGCGTTAAGCTCAAAGCACAAAAACGCGTTGGCACAGGTGCAAAAATAATGGGGTTTCTTTTGATGTTTGCGTCCAAATTAGACTTGAGTGCTACCTGTGAGCGAGCCCTGCTAACCCTTTGACCCTCTCCCCTCTGGCAGGAGGCTGCGGTCCATCAGGACCAAAACCTCCCGCCACATGAACAGCTTCTTCCACATGAACAGCAATTTCCTTCAGGGATCATTAAAGTATGTCTGTCTGTCTGTCTGTCTGTCTGTGTTCTTCCCAGCAGCAGTTGGGATCATGAATCGGTCCCGGGACCCCCCTCACCCCCTCCCCCTCCCCACTGACAATATCACTCTTTGCACTGCTTCCATTCACTTTATAACACTTGCTGTTGCTTGTTGTTTGTATTGTCTATTGTTGGTGTTGTTTTGCTGTTTGTTCACTGTACTGTTGACTGTTGCGCATCAACCACCGGGACAAATTCCTCGTCGGTGCAAACCTACTTGGCCATGAGGTTCTTCTGAAAGTTCTGAGTCTGAGTTCTGAGTTCTGCTGCAGTGGTGCCCGGCGGGCTTCGCTTGGTTGAAACAATACGCTTTGGTTTGTTCTTTGTGTGGCGATACAAAATGTGAAACAAGATGATGGTGTGTACTCTGTGTGCTTTGGCCTGCAGACTTGTATCAGTACTGTATCATCTGTACAACATTAGAAAATGTACACGCCACATCAAATAACATGATTATTATTGTTGTTGTTATTATTATTATATATAATACATACAAGCCACGCTACACAGGTAAGTTAAGGGTAAGGCAAAGACTCGTTGTGTTGAGCGTTTGCTGTGCTTTTTTTTGTGTGCTTTTTTGTGACATTGATAGTTTTGTTTTTGTTGTAATGCTGCATTCCTGGGGTGGGCCCTCCTGTCACACCCCCCCCCCCACCCCCCCCCCCACCCACCCATTTCTAAATCTCAGTTTGACACACACACACACACAGGTGGTTGAAGTCAGGGTGATGAACAGCCTCTGGTGTAGCTCTCCTCCGTGGTGTTCACAAGATTAGATGTGACATTTAGAAAAGTGTGTCGGTCACCCTAAAGAGGGCCCCGCAGCTCTGCGTCCTCCACCTCTATGTCTTCCCTTGTTCAGTGCACGCATGCACACGCACGCACACACACACACACACACACACACACACACAGACACACGCGCACACACACAAGCGCGCTTCCCCATACCTCCCTAAAGAAACATCTCCATCAACATGTTATGTAATCCTTCCCTCCCTTGTTGCCATTTTTTCCTCCCGTTCTCTTGGCTTTGTACCGCACGCACAAGACCACCGTGGGATAGTTAGTGTCCTTGTCCTCAATATGCTCCCCGTGTGATCTCCTTATCTACACTCTACTCTACAAAGCCCACTCAAATATACGCAGTATACTTAAGAAGAACACTTAAGAAGAACGTACACTCCTAATAACATTCATAACACCACTGCTACCGTTGTAGCTAGACAGACAGACATACTTTAATGATTCCTGAGGGAAATTGCATTGCAAATTGAGAAATTTAATTGCATGGCAATTATGGCAATTATGCATGGCTAGTCTGCATTGTTACCGTCCTCAAGCCCCAGCTCACCAGGTAGGCTGTTGGCCACCAGCTCCAGGTACTGCTCCATGGAGGTCAGCACCTTGTATCCCGCACAGTTGATGGTGCCCTTGGGCTGCAGGCCTCTGTCGTGGGACTGGCGGGGGACAACAGAGGGACAGGGCGCAGCCAATTAGAGCGGACATGAGAGATGAGTGGGGGAGTTCAACACGATAAGACAGAGGAGACAACAGAGATAACAGAGATATTGTGTGGGGACAGGGATTAACCAATCGGACACAAGCATTGAGAGTGATTAGAATACAAATGTTTGGAGAGTCTTTGTGCAACTTTTTTCTCAACAGTAAAAGGAAAAGACTCTTTCTACATCTTCATAATGTTGGATGTGAAATAGGACTCTAATGTTTATGTTTGCACACACGCTGTGAGATCATGTGACCGGGAAATCATATATATATATATATAAATATATATATATATATATATATGAAACACTAGGAGATACACAAACATGCTAAAGAGCTCCACACACGGTACCCCTGTGAAGGTCCAGCATGATTATAGACCCGAAACAGCTTTGCGGCCATATTGCTCAGTTGGGTGGTGAAGCCTTCTAGAATATTGGAATATATAACCATGACGACTTAATGGAATGCATTCTTAAATGCCTACCTGGGCGGGGAAATGGAATGCAGAACTAAAGATAATGCACTTCGGTTGTCCTGGTTTCAAAGGCTCCAGAAGGTTTGGCCACCCAACTCACCAACATGGCCGCTAGGTGGGCCAATATATAAGTCCATTATCGTGTCAAAGCACGAGAACTTCATTAAAACCACACTCTGTGCGGACGGGCTGTCAAAAGGGCCCGACCCTCCTCCCTCTGCTGACTTTGGGAAAGACTTCACCGCAAACAGGAATTTTTCACTCAGACGACCCAAGTGTGGTCAAAAAGAAAAAGCCCATGATGTGGGAGCCCATGTGGCGGGCAGCATGGTGCTCACCGCCTTGCTGTCGTAGTAGTTGATGCTGTAGGAGTCTGGGATGAAGAGGGAAACGGTTCCGCCACTTCTTGTTCTCCTCCAGGTACTGGAACAACGCCCCGGAGAAGGATACACCGGTTCTCCAGGGGAACCTGCACGCGCACAGACACACACACACAGACACAGACAATTAGACAACGGATCAGATCATCTGCATGCTAGAAGACTTCTTGAACTAGGTGAACTCAGTGCTGGAATTCAAACAATTGTTTTGGGCTCTGAGAGTTCTTGGGAGGAGGGGGGCAGGTTACGACCCATGGGAACTTTTACTTACATTTTAGTACCGTCATTGTGTATGAGCGTTAAAATGAGCGCTGTTGTATGTAAAATAATATAGAAAAAAAAAGTTAAAAGTGAAAATAAAAAAAAAACTCTACAGAGATGTAGAGACCCTACAGACATGGATAAAAGAGGTGAGATACAAACACAACAATCTCAACGAGCACCAACCCACCAGCACACTAGAGCCGCTGGCATGCTAGCCAGCTAGCCCCCACTAGCATAGCTCGTGAGCAGGCAGGCGGTGCTCCAACAGCCCTCTTAAAACCAGGTCCTTATAAACACCCCGTGGTGGGCCCTTGCACATGGGGGTTGCAGCGTTTAACGACGGGGGGGGGGGGGGGAAGAGAGAGAGAGGAGAGAGAGAGAGAGAGAGATGAGAGAGAGAGAGAGAGAGAGAGAGAGAGGAGAGAGAGAGAGAGAGAGAGAGAGAGAGAGAGAGAGAGAGAGAGGAGAGAGAGGAGAGAGAGAAGAGAGAGAGAGAGAGAGAGAGAGAGAGAGAGAGAGAGAGAGAGAGAGAGAGAGAGAGAGAGAGAGAGAGGCTGTGAATACCAGTGGCACCGCTTCACATTTAAACCAGTAGGGAAAACCTGGAGCCACACAAACACAGCCAATAGAAGGAGAAGTAAAAGAGAGAGAGGCACCCCCCCAGCCCCCCCCCCCCCCCCTTTCTCCCTCAACTGGTGGGTTTTTCTGTGTGTAGCCATGGCAGCAGGTAGCACCTCCTAGAGAGACAGAGGGATGGCATCCTACTGGCGGGCCAAGATGGCGGTCGAGGCAGGTAGCAGACACTTTTTTTTGCAGGAAATCCGTTTCGGGGAGGTGGCAGAGTGAAGCGCGGAGGAAACACACGCACACACCTCTATTTTACAGATTTTGTTGCAAAAATTCAGTTGGGCGGTTGGATTTCTTTCGTTTCTTTTCCCCACTGACCCCACTGATGGAGTGTTCGGTGACCAAAGGTAAAGCCCGCAAACGAGTACACAACAGGATTGCACGAAGAAAATCTTGAATGTCCAGGAAATATGATTTAACTTCCAATTATTACCTCTTGTAGAGCACTTTGAGCTGCAGATTAAACATGAAAAGCACTCCACAATAACAGTTACTGCTGTTATAATACAATAACAATAATAATAGCTATCCCACAGACACTCTGAATACCTAATAATAATAATAATAATAATAAAATTTGGAGAGTTACATAATTATTATGGCAGTAGCTGACAAGAATGCTGCTTCACTGCATCTAAGAGTGATTAGCTAGGCATCCTCAGCTCTCAACCCTGTTTTGTCAGTTTCTGGTTAAGGCCGGATAATGGTTTCAGGAGGCGTTAATAAAAGCGAGACGTAGGATCTCAGAGAGAGGGTTGTGGAGTGAAGACAGTCCACTCTGCTGAGGACAAAAAGGGTTTCCCCAGGGGTTCAGGGGCCTGCCATGACATGGCAGCCAGCTAATTTTTTTTTTTTGTCTGACCTCCGCGTTGATAAAACACAGTGTCAGTTTGGATTAAACAAAAGTTTTCTCCCTTCTGTTGTTTGTTCCGCCGTCTGGAATGTAGACTATTTGATACGGCGGACGCAGTCCAAAGCGATTTATCCTTCGGGGGGGAAAATAAAGTGAATCTAATCTTAGTGTCAAAAGAAATGCAAAAAATGGCCGTCCCCACAATTCTTCACAGATCACATGACACGCAGACACCGAGAAGTAGAAGAAGAAAGTGTAGTTTTTTTTTTTTTTTTACCTTGCGGTGGAGCAGCTGTGGCTGAGGGCCGCCTCCTCCCTCCACGTCGAAGCGCATCTTGTTGAAGAGCGCGACGCCGTACTGCTGCTCGTACAGCTTGCCGAACTGGCCCATCACCTCCATTGTCCGGGCTGACACAACACAGACACACAGACACAGACACACACAGACACAAACACACACACACAGACAGACACACAGACAGACACACACACACACACCACACACACAGACAGACACACACACAGACACGACAGACACAGACAGACACAGACACACAGACAGACACACACACACAGACACACAGACACACACACAGACAGAAAGACACAGACACACACAGTTAGATCGCAGCTCTCTCTATGGCAATT
>JAXIVH010001361.1:7500-20000 GCA_036785325.1 Urophycis tenuis
TTAAGGGTAAAGCATCGGGTTATCTGACCCTCCTATTACAGCTTCTCCAAAAAACACAATGAAACAGTAGCATTCCCAGCCCCTGTGGGTCCATTTCCCCTGCAGTCTTTCTCTCTGCATCGAGAAAGAGAAAGGAAAGATGAGAAATGATTGGGAGGGATGTGAGTATCTGTCATCTTTGTGTTGAGCATGATTATGCTGTTGTGTTCTTCACCAGTTCCCTTCTGCTCGGACTGCTTCAACATGGAGCTGTTTAAATGTTGTTATAGCCTGCTGGCCACACCGGACCGCCTTGGGGGTCTGCTGGTGGCAGCCTGCCAATGAGCCGATGCTTTCACAATAAGAGTCCCACTTAATCTCTTTGAAGGGCTGCGGCTCTAGAAGTTAATTTCCCATTGATTAATGAATGAATGAATTAATTCATTCATTCGTTCATTCACTCCACTGACATTTCAGAAGGTCCTTACATTGCTGTTAGCTGGACCTAAACCAATCAACTATGAGATGAAACGTGACCATAAAACTCAATAAAGGTTCGTAACTGTGTACCTCCTCATGTAAAGAGGAGCTGCTCATCATAAACATTTCGATGATACCCAATGATAAATACACTCCATAACCCTGTCCAGTGACAACCTAAGCATTGTTTAGCATTCATTAACCCTCTCGCATCAGAACACTGGTGTTACACTGTGTCTGAGAGGCTTAACCCTCTCCCATCAGAACACTGTGGTGTTACACTGTGTCTGAGAGGCTTAACCCTCTCCTGGACATCAGAGCACTGTGGTGTTACACTGTGTCTGAGAGGCTTAACCCTCTCCCATCAGAACACTGTGGTGTTACACTGTGTCCGAGAGGCTTAACCCTCTCCCATCAGAACACTGTGGTGTTACACTGTGTCCGAGAGGCTTAACCCTCTCCCATCAGAACACTGTGGTGTTACACTGTGTCCGAGAGGCTTAACCCTCTCCCATCAGAACACTGTGGTGTTACACTGTGTCTGAGAGACTTAACCCTCTCCCATCAGAACACTGTGGTGTTACACTGTGTCTGAGAGACTTAACCCTCTCCCATCAGAACACTGTGGTGGTACACTGTGTCCTAGAGGCTTAACCCTCTCCCACACCCGGACATCAGAACACACGGCCATACGAAGCTCCACGCATCCACGCATCCATCTTCTTATCACAGTAAAGTATCACTGTACAGTAGTACGGTGTGGTAAACATTTCCATGGTAATGGCAACCTCAACCAATCAGAGAAACACACAATAAATACAATAAAGCTTGTTTGACATGGTTGATATCATACAGACTACTACAGGAGCATAATACCATCACATCAAACATGCACATATAGACCCACAGGCTGGCCCTGGGGGGGTTCAGGGCTCTTTGAATTGTCTTGCTTTATTTGTTTGTTTGTTTCAAACCAGATTGGTCTCTTGAGATTGAAAATCTGTTTTGCAACCCCAAGACCACCAAGAAGAGCAGGATGCACACTTCAAACATGGCTATAACTAGACTAAAGTCTCATGCACTTGAGGTTGCTTTGGTGATTTGTAGCCCACGGCTTATTTTGGGGTCTGTTTTTGGCACCCATGCATGCGTGGCACATCGAGCACTTGGCTCTGGTACAAAAGTGGACTGTTGTGGTTTGAGTTAGACGGCATCCCGCGAGCAGGGGGAATGTTTCAGGTTGAGTAGGCCAATCATCTCTCAGTTCAGCGGGCAGTGGAGCTGGATCCTCTAGTATAGCCATTTAGCAGACATCTTTATCCAGCCACAGAGGTCATTAAGGAGCAGGTACGGGGTGAGGCATCCTGCTCAAGGGTACCTACTACAGTAAGGCCGTTATCAGGGATGGAACCGGCATCTTTCGGGCCTGCCGAGCATGTACACTGTGTACAAGAGCGTGCATTTATGTCATGTCTGTGATCCTATGGGAACAAATGAGAACATATGGATAAACTACCTGTCTTGTAATCACATATATAATGGAAAGTGCTGATAACAGGGTGACAGCCTAGTGGAAGCAACAGAGAGCCATACATGTATGGTCTCTATTTTGGTTCCTAGTGGTATAATCTCCCTATCAACAGCTGTATGCTGGGCAGCACTGCCCTGCTGGTCACCTTGCATGGTGAACATCTGTTCATCTTATGACAGGGTATGGCTATAAGTATAGTGTGTGGGACTGGGCTGGGTGGGTTTTTGAGGTGAACTGAGGTTCATGGTATCCTTCGAGAGAGGAAAGGTATGCTTTCCCTCTGAAAAGCTGCCTCAGCATCAAGTTATGGGCCTCTCTCTGTCTGTCTGTCTCTCTCCCTCTCTCACTGTCGTCTATCTATCTCTCTCCCTCATTCTCTCTCTGTTTCTCCCTGCCTCTCTGTCTGTCTGTCTGTCTGTCTCTCTCCCTGCCTCTCTCTCTGTCTGTCTGTCTGTCTTGCTCCCTCCCTTCTCTCTTTTCTGTCTGTCTCTCTCTCCCTCCCTCTCTCCGTCTGTCTGTCTCTCTCCCTCCCTCTCTCCATCTGTCTGTCTCCCTCTCTCTCTCTCTTCATACTCTCAATCTATTTCTCATCTCTCTTTGTCACTCCCTCTCTCTCTTTCTGTACTGGAGTTTGGAAACTGGAGGAAACTCCAGTACAGCTCTCACTCTGGGGCAATTCATATTGGTGGCGTAAGTGTACAGTGAAATCACAGTGAAAGCGTTCCACCATCACAGTACTTCACTTTCTTTCTCCTGGTATCTGTGGAGGTTTCATTCAGACTCTTTGTACAGTAAGTAAGTGGTAACCATGAATATGTTGGGTGTCCCCTGTCCGGGGCTTAGCAAAAGATCTGTGCTCTGTTGGTGATCCTGGCGTTATCTGTGCTCATCAGTCAGGTCTGATCCGCGTGTCCGGGGAGGAGTATTTCATCACGCCGCTGCCGCACCACCTGGCCTCCCGGCACAACTACAGCGCCCCCCGCGGGCACCACCCCCACGTGGTGTACAGGCGGTCGGCGGAGCGCGTCGTGCACGGCGGGCCCGGTGGAGCGCCGGGGTCCGCGGCCCCCGGGCAGGACGAGCCTCAGCCCCACGACTGGCCCCGCGACCGGCCCCGCGACCGGCCCCACCCTCAGCCTCACCACCACCAACACCACCACCACCACCACCACCCACCCCGCGACCGGCACCGGCCTCAGCCTCACCCTCACCACCACCGCCAACACGGCACACCGCAGAGGCAACATTTCTGCGGTCGCCGCAAGCAATGTATGTAAGGAGACCTTTAAATGTTTGTTCTGGTCATGGTGTTGTACCCTCTCATCAGCTTCTCGACACTGAGCTCTGACCTGACGCCTAATGCCTAACCTAACGCCTGAGTTAATGTATTTAATTAGAGTATATTTTTTCCATGCAGTGCGTCCTCAACCTGTGTAATGTATATGTGGGGTCGTATGAGCAGCTGTGCTCCCTGGGGTTAGGGTTAGGGTGGGGTTGGTGCGGGGTTGGGGTTGGGATTAGGTTTAGGGAGGACTAAGGTTTACGATTGGGGTTAGGGGTTGGGGTTGTGTTGGGGTTAGTGTTAGATTGGGTTTGGGGTTAGGGTTACGTTAGGGGTTAGGGTTGAGTGAGGGTTAGGGTTGGGGTTAAGGTGGGGTTGGTTTCCTGGCCTGTCAGCACACTTGCACTTATTGCCCGGCCCACCCAAACCTCACCATAACCCCACAGTGCACCCGTCAGCTGGGCCATATTCTCAAGCCCCCTCTCTCCCCCCCCTCCCTCACCCACTCCCTCCCCCTCCCCCACCTCCCCCTCCGTCAGACGCCCCCCGGCCGCCCCCCGGGGGCGTGTCGGACGTCAGCGCGCCGGATGAGTTCCCCCCGACCGCGGAGCAGCCCGGGGGGGGTCCGGGGAGGGCCAGGCGATCGGCCGTGCCCCCAGACCGCCCGGGGGGCCTGACCGTGGAGACCCTGGTGGTGGCCGACCGCAGCATGCTGGAGAAACATGGCCGGGACAACGTCACCACCTACATCCTGACGGTCATGAACATGGTGAGGCGGGAGGAGGGGGGAGGAGGGGGGAGGCTGGCTGGGTGAGGTTAATGGGGGAGTACTGGTGCTGAGGGGTACCGTTGGCGTCGTTATCAGCCCCGTTTCCGCTCATGTCGACCGCAGGTTTCCAGCCTTTTCAAAGACGGCACCATCGGCTCAGACATCAACATTGTGGTGGCCAGCCTGCTGCTGCTGGAGCAGGACCCTGTGAGTCACGTTGGCTACTGTGTCCCCGGCCATGACTCAGCAAAGCATTCAAACACCTCATTCAACCCATTCAAACACTCAGTTAAGAAGAACCTCCCATCTCTCTCTCTCTCTCTCTCTCTCTCTCTCTCTCTCTCTCTCTCTCTCTCTCTCTCTTTCTCTCTCTCTCTCTCTCTCCCTGTCTCCGTCTCTCTGAATGTCCATCCATGAAGCTTGGGCTGACCATCACCCACCATGCAGACCAGTCTCTGAGCAGCTTCTGCCAGTGGCAGTCAGGCCTGGTGGGGAAGGGCGGCAAGCGGCATGACCATGCTGTCCTCCTCACTGGGCTAGACATCTGCTCCTGGAAGAACGAGCCCTGCGACACCCTGGGTAAGTGAGCCCTCCCCAACCCTAACCCTGACCACACTGTCTCCTAACCCTAACCCTAACTCTAATCACACAGCGTCTCCTAAACCTACCCCTAACCCTAACCATGCAGAGTCCTCCTAACCTTAACCATAACGACAGAGAGTCCTCCTAACCTTAACCCTGACCACACAGCGTCTCCTAAACCTACCCCTAACCACCCAGAGTCCTCCTAACCCTAACCCTAACCACCCAGAGTCTCCTAACCCTAACCCTAACCCTGACCACACACAGTTTCCTAACCCTAACTACACAGAGTCTCCTAACCCTAACCCTAACTACACAGAGTCTCCTAACCCTAACCCTAACTACACAGAGTCCTCCTAACTCTAACCCTAACCAAACAGAGTCCTCCTAACTCTAACCGTAACCAAACAGAGTCCTCCTAACCCTAACCCTAACCCTAACCACACAGATTGTGAGGACAGGTTGGATGCTTTGGACTGTAAATAGGCAATTGCACTGGGAACAGACGGTCTGCTGCACCCGTCAGTTGTCCTCTCAGAGTGCACTCCCACACTTCATCTCCTTGTTACCAGAGCATATGGGAGAAGCCTGGTCATTGAGCTGTGTGTTATTGTGAATGGGCAGCACACCTGTTGAGTTAAGTAGCATCCAGCTGTAGCAGTGCTAAAGGCATGCCGAACAATTTCCCATAGGCAAGTAGGAAGTATAATACAAACCCTCTAACGTAGTTGAACATGTCCACCAGCTGTTTCATTGTTAAATGGTTAATGGACATGAGAAGGCATGGGAAGGCAGACAGAGAGAGAGAGAGAGAGAGAGAGAGAGAGAGCGAGAGAGAGAGAGAGAGAGAGAGAGAGAGAGAGAGAGAGAGAGAGAGAGAGAGAGAGAGAAGAGAGAGAGAGAGAGAGAGAGAGAGAGAGAGAGAGAGAGAGAGAGAGAGAGAGAGAGAGAGAGAGAGAGAGAGAGAGAGATAAAAGATCATCGATCATCTATGAAAGATTAGAATTGTGTATTGTCTGATGACATTATTGTCTGATGACAGTATTGTCTCGCGCCTGTCCTCTGTCCAGGCTTTGCCCCCATCAGCGGCATGTGTAGCAAGTACCGAAGCTGCACCATCAACGAGGACACTGGGCTGGGCCTGGCCTTCACCATTGCCCACGAGTCGGGACACAAGTATGTGTTGTGGTTCACCATCCCTGTCGTCACACTACCTACCTCTGATGCTGCTGGTCACCTCGATGAACACAGCGAAAGCATGAATATTGATTATGGAATTGATATGATATATTATATATTTCAAATTGAGTTCAAACCAACAGCGACAACATCAAAAGGCAAAATATAATGATATTAAAAGGATGTCAAAAGTGTACACACACTACATCTCAATAATTGATATGATGTATGATATTTGAGTTCAAACCGTGCACAGCCTTCTTCAGCACAGAGCAGTGAGAAATTAATCAATACATCTGGTTTGAATTCACATCATACTGCACTGGACCATTGAGAGTGATTACTGGAAGCAACCGATGCCCTCACACCCTGTTACTGGTGTATTCACATGTTCATATATCATATTCCACAATAGAGGCATGTGGAGATCATGTTGAGTAAGTAAAGGAGTTGCTTCAGCCCCTGGCAGACGTTCAACATCCAAAACAAATCAAATTGTTTTAAATGAAGGAGCTGCCCACCAAAATGATTTTGTAATCTCTCAATGTGAGTGTCCAGTGAATGTGCGCTGACACCAATACAAAAGAAGCAAACTTGCTCAGAAACAAATGTCTTGCAGGGAAAAAGCTGTTAATCGATTGGTAAATGTTATTGCGGTAAATCTAATGCTATTCCTAAATAGACCGGCTCAGTGTTTTGTTTGCTAGGTTCAAATACTTCTGCTCTCCTGCCTAGGGCGATGAGTCCTCTGGCTCTACTATCTTCTTCCTCTCTGAGACTCTCTGTCACCTTCTCACTGAGACTCTCTGTCACCTTCTCAATGAGACGCTCTGTCTTCTCTCTCTCTGAGACTCTCTGTCATGCTCTCACTGAGAATCTCTGTCACTCTCTCTCTGAGACTCTCTGTCACTCTCTCTGAGACTCTCTGTCACTCTCCCTCTGAGACTCTCTGTCACTCTTTGTGAATCTCTGTCACTCTGTTTCTGAGACTCTCTGTCATGCTCTCTCTGAGACTCTCTGTCACTCTCTTTCTGAGACTCTCTGTCATGCTCTCTCTGAGACTCTCTGTCACTCTCTCTGAGACTCTCTCTGTCACTCTCTCTCTGAGACTCTCTCTGTCACTCTCTCTCTCACTGTGTTTTTATCTCTCTCTTCAAAGTTGAAAAGTTGACTCTCTGTCATCTTCAGTTCAGAGCATTATTCTAGAACTCTTGTGGGCTATATTACTTTGGATTCCACAAGATGGAGGGGTCTATATGTGGACCACCACAGTTACCATGGAGGCCCGTTGCAGAAATAGTTCCTCCACTTTATTCGCTTTGAGGAACAGCTCCTTGCAGGCTTTAGGAATACCTTATCTGAAGAGGAACTGATCCCAATGGGCTGTCATGGGCTGACGGCACCAGATCAGAACCCTTCCAAGGTTGGCTAACTAAATGTCTCTGAGGTGCTGAGCCATGTTCTGGTGCTGGGGAGTAATGACTGGATGGTAGCGGACTGTATTAATGGGATAAATCTGTACAAAAGTGTGTTAAAGCTGTGAGCAAAGGAACATAAAACACAAGAAAGTATACACTCTGGAGAGAACATTTGTGGATGTTTTGTGGATGTCTCTCTTTTGTTGATGGTGAGATGTTTTTCAAAAATGGTATAGGATAATATATATATACTGTATATATATATATATATATATATAGCTTATTAAGCTAACAGAAAAATATTGTGAAATTGATAGATGTTGCAATAAAACTTTGTTAAAAATAACAAACCTTTCTCCCTCCCTCTCTCCCTCCCTCCCTCCCTCCCTCCCTCCCTCCCTCCCTCCCTCCCTCCCTCCTTCCCTCCCTCCCTCTGCGGTCCAGCTTCGGGATGATCCACGACGGCGAGGGGAACCCGTGCCGTAAGGCCGAGGGGAACATCATGTCCCCCACCCTGGCTGGGAACAACGGGGTGTTCTCCTGGTCGCCCTGCAGCAGACAGTACCTCTCCCGCTTCCTGGGGTCCGTCCGTCCCCCCTGCCCTGCACACTGCCCACCCCACCCATTCCTCTGCTCCCTCCCCTGTGTTTAGACCGCCTGTGTGTGTGTGTGTGTGTGGTTCCCCAGGACGGCCCAGGCGTCGTGTCTGGTGGACGAGCCTGGGCCGGCGGACCAGTACCAGTCCCCCGAGGAGCTGCCTGGACAGCTGTACGGCGCCGACGTCCAGTGCGGGTGGCAGTTTGGCCCCAAAGCCAAACTCTGCAGGCTGGACTTTGTCAAGGTTGGGGCGCAAATCCTGTCGTGTTTGCTTGGATGTGTCCGCGTGTGTGTGACACACTCCGCTTTCTCCCCAAAACCTTTCAGCCTCTTTGTTTCAAGCTGTGGGGGGGAACGGGGCGCTCAGAAGAAGAGGCTACCATAAAGCAAAGTCAACTGCAAAACATTGAGGAACGGTCAGACGTAGCTTAATGTGAGTCAGCGGTCAGTCGGTCTGTACACGAGGGGGCAGACCACCTCTTGACCACTTAATAAAGCTGGGCCTCAGCCTCACTTCATTCCCCTTGCATCATTTGCATAACCTGTGGGGTAAACCCAACACAGCTGAGCCTCTCTTCAAAAGCATTCCAGCTTGTGAATGCACTCCCATCGCTTCATAGTCTTCGTATAAGCCTTTGTATAAACCGTTATTCAGTATGGGGCACATTCACATGTAAATCTGCCGTGGATTACTCCTGGGTTTCCAACAAGTGGCTTTGCTTGGAAATGAATGGTCAATAGTCTCTATGACATTCTGCAGCCAGGGGCCATTCATGATGTCCCCCTGAAATCCCAGGCATAGTTGAAAGTGGATGTAATTACTACATGGCTGTGAGAGACTTGTTTTGGAGTCTGCGGTCGGTGGATGATGGATCCCAGGTCCTCTGCTCTCTGTTGGGCTCTGCACAGCCAAACAAGACTTCGAGTCCTTGATAAGATATGCTGAGTAGTGAGGTGCCAAGCACCTGGTAACCCAGTAACCCACAGACACACATGGACACACATGTGGACACACACATGGACACACACAGGGATATACACATAGACACACACATGGACACGCACACAGTGTGTCTTTCATCAATTTTGCCCCACGTCTCACGATCAGCCTGAAGACCATACTGTACTTACTGTAGGAAACAACGTCCTGTCCTGCTGGGGGCTGTCTCTCTGACTTGATTTGAAGAGTTTTGTCTGTCTATCCTTGTTTAAAGTGTGCTGGTCTGTCTGTCCTTGTTTTGGGTGTGTCCGTCTGTCCTTGTTCAAGGTGTGTCTCTCTGTCTGCAGGACATCTGTAAGTCCCTCTGGTGCCACCGCGCGGGCCACCGCTGTGAGACGAAGTTCATGCCGGCGGCCGAGGGCACGGCCTGCGGGCCAGACATGGTGAGTGAGTCTCCTTGTTCCTTGTATCTGTGCTGCTCATTCGCTGGCCCCGTTTCCCGCTGCCTTCCCTTCCACTTTCGTTTCCTCTTGTATCCATTTCATACAAACATGCACACAAAGGAAAGACAGGGCATCATTGTGGAGGTAGCGCATTTTGGACAACCTACAAACAGCAGTTTGTAGTGCAGACACAATGACAACCGCTGACACAACACAGTGACAATGACCGGTGACCAGACCTGCTCCTGCTGCTGTGTGTTCGTTGTCCCATCGCTCCATTGACTCCCAGAGTACATTCACTGAGGAGTGTGTGTCTGTGCGTGTGCGTGTGCGTGTGTGTGCGTGTGAGTGTCTGAGTGTGTATGTGCATTTGTGTGTTTTGGCTCCGGGAATCGTATACCAAGGTGGGTTGTGGGGCATAGTCAACGATTCAGGATCAATGATTCAGGACCAATATTTCCCCTGTCTGTCTGTCTGACTGACTGACTGACTGACTGTCTTTCATTACTTATTCATACTTGTCGTTATTTCAGTTTTTATATTGTAAAGGTTTTCTCTCTCCCTCTCTCGCTCCTTCTCCCTCCCCCTCTCCCTTTCCCCCCCTCTCTCCCCCCCCTCCCCCCCTCTCTCCCTCTCCTTCTCCCTCTCTCCCTCTCCCCCCCCCTCTCTCCGTCTCCCACTCCCTCCCTCTCTCCGTCTCCTTCGCTCCCTCTCCCCCCCCCCCTCTCTCTCCCTCTCCCCCCCCCCCCCCCCCCCCCCCCTCTCCCTCTCCCTCCCTCTCTCCCTCTCCTCTCTCCCTCCCTCTCTCCCCCAGTGGTGTCGGAGGGGCCAGTGTGTGCAGTATGGGGACCATGGCCCCCAGGCGGTCCACGGCCAGTGGTCTGGCTGGTCCCAGTGGTCCCACTGCTCCCGGACCTGTGGGGGAGGAGTTATGTACAGAGAGCGCTCCTGCACCAACCCCGCGTATGTTCACACATTATGTCTGGGCCCAGTACTGACTCAGAACTGACCCACACCTGACCCAGGACTGACCCAGGACTGACCCAGTACTGACTCAGTACTGACCCAATACTGACCCAGAACTGAACCAGGACTGACCCAGTACTGACCCAGAACTGACCCAGGACTGACCCAGTACTGACCCAGAACTGACCCAGAACTAAGTCACTGCTGGCTGGCACCATTTAGTGTCAGTAATGTGTGCTTTGCTACTGTGTGCTTTGTGTGCATTGGTACTCGTGCCCATTTTCAACGGGCAAAGCACTAGTATTAGAAAATGTACAAAGAAGCGAACAGCTAGAAATCCTGCGTCACCTCTCACAGTGTGTTTGTGAAAAGCTCTCGAGGTATGCTGTTGTGTTCACGTGGTCTCTTTCTTCTTCCTGGTTCAGAATAGTTCAGGATGCTTGTGTTTTCAAAGGGTTGGAAGTCCCGGTTTCAAAGCGACAATGTTGCCATGTATACTTCCATCACTCTCGGCAAATGTATTCACGTACACAGGCACGTACGCATGCACACACACACACGCACACACACACACACACACACACACACACACACACACACACACACACACACACACACACACACACACACAGACACTCAGACACACAATCCTGCTGGTGAGTGTCATCAGCTCATGCAGCATTCATCATGGCTTTCGTCCCAGGGTGTGTGATCATACCTGTATGTCAACTTGAATGCAAGTGGATGTCATTTTATTATAAGTGTGTGGGTGGTTTAGCCATTGAAGGTGCATGTACGTGTGTGTGATTGTGTGTGTGTGTGTGTGTGTGTGTGTGTGTGTGTGTGTGTGTGTGTGTGTGTGTGTGTGTGTGTGTGCGTGCGTGCGTGCGTGCGCGCGCGCGCTTGTGTGTGTGTGTGTGTGTGTGTGTGTGTGTGTGCGTGCCTGCGTGCGTGCGCGTGTGTGTGTGTGTGTGTGTGTGTGTGTGTGTGTTGTTGAGTTTGCTGAGCAGATGGTTGGAATCCTGAGCTACCGTCACGTGTTGAATAATAATTCACGTGCAACACGTCATGGTCCTGCATGATAGTAATTACTCCATGCCTCACTCTTGAACTACAAAGGGACGGGACATGAGCTGTCAGGATGTATTGCCTGATTCCAGCAGGTGGATTGAACACTGATGAACTCTTAGAAGGATGTGCAGGAGGTGGTCTGTTCCAGTGGACCTCCCTATTTGATGACCCACACCAAGCATTAAGCAAGAGTGTAACAGGCAGGGGCAGAAGGGATGCTGGGTGAATCCTGAAGGTTAATGAAGCCTGACCTCAAGCTCATCAAATCTTGCATTTCTTGAATGCAGAGTAGAAGGTGTACTTACAATTGATTGTATCTTGTTAAATCTCTTCAGAAAATCAAGTGCTTCAAGTATTTGAAGTACATCTTCAAAATCCTCTCGAATTGCTCAAATGTTTGCTTTGCGTGGTATAACTTAATGGCATGTAAGGGCCATGTTAGAACTGTATTAATGTTATTTTACTGCTATGTTTGTGATATATGTTACTGCCATGTTAGCACATTGTTCGAGCCACGTTAGGTATACGTTAGCGCTATGTTAGCACTATGTTAGCACTTTATTCGTGCTACATTAGCGCTACGCTAGCGCCACGTTGCCTCATCTGAAGGCTACGCCAGTGTTGACACGGTGAAGCCGACTCGTCCTGTAATCCCCCGTGGGATCAAAGAGGGTTCGGTGTTGTCTCCTGCTTCACACACAGTGAGACGCGGGCAGCCAAGCCCCCCATATGAGACGCATTATGCACAGCGGGCGGCGCTCACACCGTAAAGGGTCGGCGTTCTGAAGGCCCAGGTTAGCTGTCGCGTTCATTTATCTTCCTCCACTTGACTGTGAGGGAAGCCTTTGTACCAGCAGCTCTGTGTGAAAACGGGTTAGGGTCAGGGTTAAACGTCTTCCACTAAACGTGGCCCCCGGGGAACGGGGGGGGAAATGGGGGGAAGGTCCCTATAAGTTCCTGTTCATTGAGGTTCTAAGGCTTTTTCCTGTGCTTCGGCGTGATCCTTGAGGGAGGAATGTGGAGCTACTGCGCTGCCTTCACTCATACTAATCAAGGCCTTTAAGAGCGGAGTCTTCTTGGTGTCCATGGCTGTGCAACAGCGTCACCACCACCACAACAGTGACACATACACATGCTTGTGTAACACGGGTCAGTGAACGCGTGACTCCTCACTCAGATTGGTGTCACCCCAAACGCCCGCATTCGACTGGCCCTCTATAATCTGCGGGTGAACGGTGTCCTCGCTGTGTAATCCCAGCAGAA
>JAXIVH010001362.1:0-25669 GCA_036785325.1 Urophycis tenuis
AATTGTTGTTACTCGGGTGAGTAAACTTTGCAAAAAAAATAAATAAATACAAATGAAAATAGAGGCAATATAAACAAAAAATAAGAATAGAAATAAACTATGAAAACACAATAAATTGAGAAATAAATAAATGGCCCAAGATCGTCGGATGCTTTCAAAACAAAACACTTATAATACCTGACGACCAGTGTGAGGAAGTATTTTACACATTATGTGTACCAAATGGGATACGGATTGTCACGTGAAAATGGATATTATCCACCACATACTTATTGAGATCGTGCCTGAACAAAATAGACCACCTGTCTTTGCTTTGAAAATAGGCTATCAACTTGAATGTGCAGAAAAGACTGAGTCCCGCTATGTTGCTCAGGCTGCACTACATCGTCTACTCACGGGCGCGAACCCACTACTGAGCGGCACGAGGGCTTTGACCTGCTCCGTTTCCGACCTGGGCCGGTGCACCCCTCTTTAGGCGACCTGGTGGTCCCGGGCTCCCCCAGGAACACCATATCGATACCGAACTTAGTGCGGACACCCGATCGACATAGACTACTGCAGCTCAGAACTCCTAAGCTCAAACGGTCCTCCAGCCTCAGACTCCCAGTAGCTTGGATTACAGGCGCACGCCACTGCACCCGGCGAGGGAGAGAAGGGCCAGCAGCAGGTTTGTCTTTGACGAAACATGACGTCATTCATGACAAGTAATGGGGATGATGTCATTTTTATTTCCTACCACATAACTGCGCTCTCGGCCAGTGAATAGCACCTGAATGGTGAACGTCACCGGCTAAATTTCATATTTGATTTATTCCTTTACGGTCACAAGATTTACTGTATCTCAGCAAGGACTTTTGTGAATGTTTGTATACAATGTATTGTACCCTATCTCACCCTTTTCTATGCAATAAAACATCTGATGATTTACTCACCATGTGTGTGTGTGTATGTGTGTGTCAGAGATCACAATGAATATACTGTATATATCTAACTCTGAGATTTGGGACATTAGGTGGGAAATGTGGACACCACTTTTTGAAATAATGAGTTCTCAAAAACAGCTTTTGACAAGAAATGTTAAATATCAAACAGTGGCTATTAGTTAAAAAGAGCCAATGAGATTGGCTTCAATGTATACAATGCACAAAAAATTGTGTAAATTAAAAATTTATGACAGAACAAACATTTTTGCCATTATAGAGACACAACAGAAAGAGTTGGGGAAGGTTAAATATTTGAAGTTTAATCACAACCACAGCCCACATGTTTAACCTGAACCTTCCTTACTTTTAGATGGTCAAGACCAGTTAGTGTGAACTGCCAGTTCATGTGTCCCCCAATAATCACCAGACCCCATGTCACTGCATAAACACAGCTAATGGTTAGAAAGAAACAAACCCGGCTCATCTCGGCCCTGGGCAGACCACTAACTCCCAGATTCTAGTGTGGTAACCTTAAGGGCTAGAGGCTGATTCTCCAACTGATTCTCTAACCCTAACCCTTGCTGAATTGCTTGTTTAATTTATCTTCATAGCATCACTACATTGAGATAAAGGTAAGTGTGTCCGACCGTCCACATTTGTCAATAAACCAAGTAACATTAAGGCCAATAATGTTTATTATTTATTTGTATTGCAGAGCTGTATGTAAGAGGTGTTCCTGGAATGGACTGAAAATTGTTCAAAATGTTCAAAATGGGCACAGACAACTGTCTTTTTAGTGAGACGAATACGTAGATACTAATTAGGATTAACAAACATTGTAGCAAACATACAGATAGTAAACTGATAGTATCTACTATCAATACAGCATACAATTATAATTGGCAAACATTACAGATAGTTTCTCTCTATGCATTCCTCAGTCTAAAGGCAGTCAAAAGGCATTTACTTCACTCTGTCAAGCAAATAATGTACTTGTCATAATTAGTGCGAAAAACTCTCTATATTCGTTATGTAAGCCTAAATAAAAAGCGTAATGAAGGTGTAGGGCCTAGTAAAAGCGCAGCGCGGTGATAACGGTGTTACGCAATCTCAGTTGAATCAACAGGAGATAAATCCGCATTAACAACAAACAAAGAAGAAGTACGAGGTAACAAATACAGGTGTATAGATACAAATAAAAAATATTGTTATCAAATAGGCTATAAAGTCATCAGGATTCAAATCAAACTAAACACGGACATGAATGGCCATGTGCAGAGACGTGTAAATAGAAGGCAGAGAAAACGTTTCTTCTCAAAGAGTTCCAGCCTCAGGGTAGAGAGACATTCTATAAGTAAGCTCGCCTCTCTGGACATTTAAAACGCGTCAGAGTTCAGTGAAGTGACAATCAGCTCTTCGGGAACAGGCCTAACACATTTCATGATGCTCAACGTTTCGTACATGGGTGCTTTCGTACTTTTGCTCTTGGTTGGAAAGGGCTCAGCGGGCGTGCTGCTGTCTGGCTGTGAAGACAACGGCGTCAGCCACAATGTCGGTGATGTTTACACCCCAGCAAATGACTCCTGTGCTTCCTGCGAGTGTTCGGTGTTCGGGCCTATTTGCACTCAGACAACGTGCAAACCTCTCCCTGCTGGGTGCGGCAACTTTTATGACAAGGGCAGCTGCTGCCCAGAGTGTGGATGCCAGTTTGGAGTTCAGGTTGCCTATGAGGGCGAAACTTTCAAGGTAAAAAAAAATGCTGGTATTTCCTAACCAATTAATTTCATGTCAGGTTGTGAACAATTTCATCAAATGTTTATTTTATGCATTCCATATTCTGTGCGCGCTCCCCAGGCTGGTCGAGGGAATGAGTGCACATGCCTCAGCGGTGGCGTCTTGACCTGCAGACAAGTCGTGGCTTAAGTGGACGCTGTCCTGGCAGCGTCCAGTAGGTACGTGCCAGTCGGCCTACACCTGCTGACACCAACAACACGTCAACAACCCTTCTTTCATTGAGTTAGAGAAAAAGCCGTAGGCCTACTCAATTTACTCTAACCAAACAGAATCTATAGCTTGCCTAATTGACCTAATCCTCTCCTCTCTGTAGAATGCACAGCTTGCCATTATTGATTATAGTCATACAATGATAAACATGACATTGGTAGTTGAAGCTGATAACCAAAGAAAATCTTGAATATTAACAATGTTTTGGAATATTATAGATTATTTACATTTTATATAAAATAGTGCTAAAGCTTGGTGCTAAAAAGAATACCCACTGTGTGTGTGTGTGTGTGTGTGTGTGTGTGTGTGTGTGTGTGTGTGTGTGTGTGTGTGTGTGTGTGTGTGTGTGTGTGTTCGTGTGTGTGTGTGTGTGTGTGTTTTGGTGAGCAACATTTTAATTCTGTTCACCCTTTAACTGCAAACTATTCTATTCTGTTTTAGTATCCATCACCCGTCACTTTTCTCCTCAATAGTTGAGTTCCACCTCCTCGTACTGCATGCAGTCACTTCTTCATCATCATGGCTTATGTTTGTGTTAACTGATGCACGCTCCTCTCTGTTTGTTTTCCACCAGGTCCCAACTGCTGCCTTTATAGTTCTAGGAGCCTGGTGACTCCTGCCAACCGGCCCTAAGAAAAGGACCACTGGGTGTGCATTGAAGGCTGTTCTACCACCAGCTGCAAATTGAGCTCTTTTCCATGGAATTAGGATGTTGTACCTACATATGGTACCAATATATGAAATGGTTGTAATTAAACTTCAAACAGTTGACCTTCCCCAACTCTTTCCGTTGTGTGTCTATAATGGCAAATGTTTTGTTCTTTCAGAATTTTTTAATTTGAAAAATGTTTGTCACATTATATACACTGAAGCCATCCCATTGTCTTGTTTTAACAAATAGTTAGCATTTTTTATGTAACATTTCTTATCACAAGCTATTTTTGCTCATTATTTCAAAAAGTCTTGACCACATTTCCCACCTGCGAGTATTTTAGATACACAGAGGGGGTTTAAAGTCCCAAATCTCAGAGTTATATATATATATATATATATATATATATATATATATATATATATATATATATATATATATATATATTATGGTGTAGTGCCGAGAGACGGGAGTCGGAGGCGGAGTATCCAGAACGGAACTTTATTTTACGCTAACAAGATAAACAGGCATCAAGCCGAACCAAACAACATCACGCTCTGAACTACAAGGAGTCCGCTCGCCTAAAAGGTCCGTGTGTAAAACACACCCCCGCCCCATAGTTCCGTGGGTGAATTATGTCAACCACCACACAAGCCCCCCCAGAATTCACCCATAGTCAAAGTCCTCACGACGATGGGGGGCAACGACTCGACCCCTGCGCGTGCGGGCGATCGGGGCCGAGGAGGAGGAGGGGGAGGAGGAGGAGGAGGAGGGGGCAGCCGCAGGTACGGCGGTGTCGTCCACCATCCCGGAGGTCGAGTGGGTCAACGAGGTCGAGGGCGTGTCAACAGGTGGCGAGGGGCGGGACACCGGAGGCCGGCCCCGTCGTGGAGGCTGAGCCACCTCCGTCGATCCGGACACATCCATGTGAGCAGGTTTAACCCTATCAACCGAAACCGTCTCAGGCTTACCCCCAATGTCCACCACTATGCTCTTGTCGCCGTGGCGTACAACCCTGAATGGACCATCATAGGGGGGGCGAAGGGGGCCGCGGTGAGCGTCATGTCGAATGAACACGAAGTCCGCGGAGCGTAGGTCAAGAGGAACCCGGAACTCGTGGGCGCCGTGTTGCGACGTGGGGACGGGCACAAACGCCTCGGCCGCCTCCCGCAGGGAGGAACGCTGCCTGGATGCCGACCAGGGAACCGAGGCGTCCGGAATGAAATCCCCAGGCACCCGCAGCGTCTGACCGTAGACCAGCTCCGCCGAGGAGGACTGCAAGTCCTCTTTAGGGGCACATCTAAGGCCGAGCATCACCCATGGAAGCCTATCCACCCAGTCGCCGTCCCTCAAGCTGGCACGTAGGGCTGCCTTCATGGACCGGTGGAAGCGTTCGCACAACCCGTTGGCCTGGGGGTGATAAGCGGTAGTGCGGTGCAGCTTGACCCCCAACCCCTCAGCCACCGCATTCCACAGCTCGGAAGTAAACTGAGGGCCACGGTCTGAGGAGAGGTCGGAAGGGGTCCCAAAGCGCGCAACCCACGTTCCGACGAAGGCGCGGGCAACATCTGCAGCCGCCGTCGAGGAGAGTGGCACAGCTTCCGGCCAGCGGGTCGTCCTATCGACCATCGTCAAAAGGTGTGTAAATCCGTGGGAGGAGGGAAGAGGACCCACCAGGTCGACATTGACATGGTCGAACCTCCTCTCGGGGACGGCAAACTGCTCCAGGGGGGCCTTAACATGGCGGTGCACCTTGGAACGCTGGCAGGCCACGCATGAGCCGACCCACGATCTCACATCCCTTTTAAGCCCCCGCCACACAAACTTCTGAGATACCAACCTCACGGACGGTTTACCGCCGGGGTGGGAGAGGCCATGCAACGCCTCAAACACGGGCCGGCGCCAGTTCGCAGGGACAAGAGGCCGAGGCTGACCTGTGGAGACGTCACACCACAACTTCACGCCCGAGCCGCCAACCGCGACTTCCTCCAGGTGCAAACCAGTCTCTGACGCTCTAAGGGACTGGACCTCTTGGTCGGCGGCCTGGTCCGCACCCATGCAGACGTAATCCAGGCCCAGATGCACAGCTCCGATGACCGCCCTGGAAAGGCAGTCAGCGACCACATTGGACTTGCCGGAGACATGCCGGATGTCGGTGGTGTACTCGGAGATGTACGCCAGCTGGCGCTGCTGGCGGGCGGACCACGGTTCAGCCACCTTGGACATACAGAACGTCAGTGGCTTGTGGTCGACAAAAGCCACAAACTCACGGCCTTCCAGGAGGAACCGGAAGTGACGGATCGCAAGCCAGAGGCCAAGAAGCTCCCTGTCGAAAGTGCTGTACCTGCGCTCCCTGGGGGTCAACTGCCGACTGAAAAAGGCAAGCGGTTGCCAGGCCCCATTGACCCATTGCTCGTGCACTGCGCCGACGGCGTAGTCAGACGCGTCGGTGGTGATGGAGATGGGAGCCGTGTGCGATGGATGGGCCAACATGGCGGCCTGGCACAGAGCGGTCTTCGTGGCCACGAACGCAGACTCTCTCTCAGCCGTCCAATCGACAGCCTGGCCAGGGGACTTGTCCTTAAGGGCCTCGTACAGCGGGCGCATGATGTGGGCTGCCCGGTGGATGAACCGGTGATAAAAGGTCACCATCCCCAGGAACTCACGGAGCGCTCGGGCTGTGTGTGGGCGGGGAAAAGCAGAAACCGCCTCCACCTTCGAGGCAAGAGGGGCGGCCCCGTCCTTATCAATGAGATGCCCAAGGAAACGGATGGAGGACAACCCAAACAGGCACTTCGCCGGGTTGATAATCAGGCCGTGCTGGTCGAGCCTTGTGAAAAGGTCCCGGAGATGCGCCCGGTGCTCCGCTTCAGAGGAGCTGGCGACCAGGATGTCGTCCAAGTACACAAAAACGAAAGGCATCTCCCTGAGCACCGAATCCATCAACCGCTGGAAGGTCTGAGCGGCATTCCTCAGACCGAAAGGCATTCGCAGGAACTCGAACAACCCGAACGGTGTAATCACTGCCGTTTTGGGAATGTCCGAGGGATGCACCGGCACCTGGTGGTAGCCACGCACCAGGTCCACCTTCGAAAAGATGCTTTTGCCCGCCAGGTGCGCCGAGAAATCCTGGATGTGTGGGATCGGGTAGCGGTCGGGTGTGGTAGCATCGTTAAGGCGGCGGTAATCTCCACAAGGCCGCCACCCGCCGTCTGGCTTGGGGACGATGTGGAGCGGCGAAGCCCAAGGGCTGTCCGAGCGGCGGATAATGCCTAGCCGCTCCATGTTGGCGAACTCGGACCTGGCTACCTTCAGCCTGTCGGGGTTAAGCCGCCGGGCCCTAGCATAGACAGGCGGGCCAGTAGTGCCTAAATGATGCTCCACTCCATGCTTGGCAGTGGCAGCGGAAAAGGTGGGTTGGGTCAAACAGGGGAACTCACCGAGAAGGCGTTGATAGCAGTCACTCTCCGAGAGCGAGCTGGAGAGGCCGCCATACGCCGCCTCACCGCTGACACACGCGAACGAAGCAAACGTCACTGCATCCACCAGACGGCTGTTTTTGACGTCCACCAGCAAGCCATGCGCACACAGGAAGTCCGCGCCGAGGATGGGAAAGGAGATGTCTGCTGCGACAAAAGTCCAATTAAACCGCCGGCCCCCGAAGCACAGGTCAACGGCCCTTGTGCCATACGTGCGTATAGGGGTGTCGTTAGCGGACCTCAAACACGGGCCGTGTCCACCAGCCGCGGTGTCGTCGGTCGTAGCCGGCAGGACGCTCCTCTGGGCCCCCGTGTCGCACAGAAACTTGCGGCCCGAAACAGTGTCACTGATGAATAGCAGCCGTGTCAATGCGCCTGCGCTCACGGCCACTACTGAGCCTTGTCGTTTCCCTTCGGTTTGAAGCTGCAGGGGGACCGGCACCTCTTCGCCTTCACGCCAAAACGCGCGTGAAAATAGCACATACCTGTGCTGGCGGTCGCGCCCGGGGCCCTGCCGGAGCGCCTGTCGCTGTCCGGGGCCTTGAAAGTGTGCATCGGGGCCAGTACCTCGGGGACGAAACTCCGGGCAGCCAGGAAAAACCGGTCAGCTTCCTCTGCTAATGCGCGGGGATCAGTAATCCTCGTATTAGCGAGCGCCGTCCTGACCTGCGGCGGCATGTGCCGGAGGAACAGCTCAATAAACAAAAAGTTGGGCTCCTCCGTACCTAGCAAGTTGAGCATCATCTCCATATGCTCAGACGGCTTGCTGTCCCCGAGGCCCCGAATGTCCAACAACCGCTGGGCCCGTTCCGAACTTGACAGCTCAAAAGTCTTGAGCAGGAACTCCTTAAGAGCTCTGTACTTGCCGTGGGCCGGGGGGTTCGTGATGAAACTCACGGCCCGGGCCGCGGTGGATCTCCCCAGCGCCGCCACGACATGGAAGTAGCGTGCGTCGTCATCGGTGACGTCACGAATGGCGAACTGCGCCTCCGTCTGCACGAACCATGCCGCTGGCGAAAACTCCCAAAACTCTGGCAACTTGACAAAAGCGGCGTTGTTGGCCATGTTCGTTTCGGTCCCTGAGACTTCAGCGGGATTTACGTCGGGGTCACCAGTGTAGTGCCGAGAGACGGGAGTCGGAGGCGGAGTATCCAGAACGGAACTTTATTTTACGCTAACAAGATAAACAGGCATCAAGCCGAACCAAACAACATCACGCTCTGAACTACAAGGAGTCCGCTCGCCTAAAAGGTCCGTGTGTAAAACACACCCCCGCCCCATAGTTCCGTGGGTGAATTATGTCAACCACCACAATGGCATGCCGTTCAGGAAATTAATCTTTGAATATATTGAATGAAACTTTGAATATATGGAGTGAACCTTGAATATATTGAATGAAACTTTGAATATATTGAATGAAACTTTGAATATATGGAGTGAACCTTGAATATATGGAATGAAACTTGAATATATGGAGTGAACCTTTGAATATATTGAATGAAACTTTGAATATATGGAGTGAACCTTTGAATATATTGAATGAAACTTTGAATATATGGAGTGAACCTTTGAATATATTGAATGAAACTTTGAATATATTGAATGAACCTTTGAATATATTGAATGAAACTTGACTGACGTCAGACTTCACGGCAGTGCCTGCAGCCATCTTGTGTAACTTGTGGATGCTGCAGCCAAAACTGCGTGACCGCTCGCAATTTCGTTGCAGCAATTTTCAGCAATGAGGACATGATAAACACACTGGCGAATGCGTAAATCCTCCCGATACCCCTGCCCAATTGCCCGTTCTTCTGACGAAGAAATTCGCTCCCTTTTTAACCGTGGCAGACCAACTACAATGGGCCAGGCAGCTGTGTATTGGGCAAAACTGAGCATGCATTCAACCTCAAAGGAGTGCCCCACAACAGCCCATATGTACAATCTCCGCCCGTACACAAGAATGGTTAGCTTGATATAGTTTTCAGGTGATTTAATTGAGGTAAAACACAGTGAATGGCAGTGCGTATTGGCTCTGCGCTGTGACGCGGCACTTCTCCGGGACTGGAGAAGCTGCTGCGGCTACACGGATTTTGTGAACTGAAGGAGAAGCTCTTCTTCATATGTTGTTCAGATACAATACGAATCACCCACATTCATAGACCAATGCAGGCTGAATATTTATTTGAGTATTAAACGTATTTGATGATCGGCAACACATTGTCAGCTTTGGGCACGTTACTCACACAGCGGACTGCGGACGGACAGTCAAATGCATAATGAGATTATGCCTTACGGAGATAATTACTATGGAATTAAAAAAATATATATTGCTGCTGTATTAATCACTGTAACATGTAAGATTCATAAAATATATTCAACGTTTCATTCAGTATATTCAACGTTTCGGCAAATCTCATTATGCATTTGTCTTTCCGTCCGCAGTCCGCTGTGTGAGTAACGTGCCCAAAGCTGACATTGTGTTGCCGATCATCAAATACGTGTAATAGCCTACTAAACTAAATATTCAGCCTGCATTGGTCTATGAATGTGATTCGTATTGTATCCCAACAATATATGAAGAGCTTCTCCTTCAGTTCACCAAATCCGTGTAGCCGCAGCAGCTTCTCCAGTCCCAGAGCCGCGTCAGAGCGAAGTGAATTCGCGAAACGAATTTCTTCGTCAGAAGAACGGGCAGGGTATTGGGCAGGGATGTCGGGAGGATTTTAGCACGCATTCGCCAGTGTGTTTATCATGTCCTCGTTGTTTAAAATTGCTGCAACGAGATTGCGAGCGGCCTGACTCATTGTCACTCAGTTTTAGCTGCAGCGTCCACAAGTTACTCAAGATGGCCGCAGGCAATGCCGTGAAGCCTAGCATCAGTCAAGTTTCATTCAATATATTCAAAAAGGTTCATTCAATATATTCAAAGTTTCATTCAATATATTCAAAAAGGTTCATTCAATATATTCAAAGTTTCATTCAATATATTCAAAGGTTCACTCCATATATTCAAAGGTTCATTCAATATATTCAAAGTTTCATTCAATATATTCAAAGGTTCACTCCATATATTCAGAGTTTCATTCAATATATTCAAAGGTTCACTCCATATATTCAAGCTTCATTCAATATATTCAAGGTTCACTCCATATATTCAAGCTTCATTCAATATATTCAAGGTTCACTCCATATATTCAAAGTTTCATTCAATAAATTCAAAGGTTCACTCCATATATTCAAGTTTCATTCCATATATTCAAGGTTCACTCCATATATTCAAAGTTTCATTCAATATATTCAAGGTTCACTCCATATATTCAAAGTTTCATTCAATATATTCAAGGTTCACTCCATATATTCAAAGTTTCATTCAATATATTCAAAGTTTCGTTCAATATATTCAAAGTTTCATTCAATATATTCAAAGATTAATTTCCTGAACGGCATATATATATATATATATATATATATATATATATATATATATATATATATATATATATATATATATATATATTTTTTTTTTTTTTTTTTAGATGTAAATAGCCTATGTATATATTCTTGTGATCTCTGACACACATATACACACACAAAGTACAGACATAGAAAAAGGTATAGGGTAAAATGCATTCTATCACAAATTTTTCTTTTTGAACATTTGATGTACAAAATTCCTTGCTGATATACACTAAATATTAGAAACGTGTAAATCTTGTAACTTGGAAACTACCGTAAGGGAATAAATCAAATACGGTGGAATTTAGCCGGTGACGTTCACAATTCAGGTGCTGTTCCCTGGCCGAGAGAGCCGCCATGTGGTAGGAAATAGAAATGACATTATCCCCATGAACTGTAATGAATGACGTCATGTTTCGGCTAAGACAAACCTGCTGCTGGTCCTTCTCTCCCTCGCCGGGTGCAGTGGCGTGCGCCTGTAATCCAAGCTACTGGGAGTCTGAGGCTGGAGGACCGTTTGAGCTTAGGAGTTCTGAGCTGCAGTAGTCTATGTCGATCGGGTGTCCGCACTAAGTTCGGTATCGATATGGTGTTCCTGGGGGAGCCCGGGACCACCAGGTCGCCTAAAGAGGGGTGCACCGGCCCAGGTCGGAAACGGAGCAGGTCAAAGCCCCCGTAC
The DNA here is from genome assembly GCA_036785325.1 of Urophycis tenuis. Taxonomy (NCBI): domain Eukaryota; kingdom Metazoa; phylum Chordata; class Actinopteri; order Gadiformes; family Phycidae; genus Urophycis; species Urophycis tenuis. Next base: position 11,194 of record JAXIVH010001362.1, read on the forward strand.
CGCTCAGTAGTGGGTTCGCGCCCTTGAGTAGACAATGTAGTGCAGCCTGAGCAACATAGCGGGACTCAGTCTCTTTTGCACATTCCAAATTGATATTTTCAAAGCAAATACTTAATTTGTTTAAAAGCAAAGACAGGTAGTGCGCCTGTAATCCAAGACACTATTTTGTTCTGTTCATGACAAGTCCTCGATAAGTCTGTGGTGGAGAACATCCATTTCATGTGACTCCGTATCTCATTTTCTATACTGCCTCTCACTGGTCGTTAGGTGTTTTGGTTATTTTACACAGCGGGTCGACACGGTCGACACCCATTTCAACTAGTATGGTCGACACTCGAACTAAAATAAGAATTGGAAACATGTTATGTTTGCTATTAAAAATATGTTAAAAGGGCTGCTACAACTACTGCTACTTTTAAAATGTATCATTCATTATGAAAAAATAACATTGACACTGCATGCTCACTCATTAACTCTACTGCGGCTGGAAAGACAGACTAATCATATTCAGACACAAGCAAATGGATATAATGAAATAGCTTTAATGTATGTTTTTAAAAACGTACACGTTCCCTTTGTGCTTGAGAGGCTGGTCCTGGCTCGGTTTAAAACCTGTCTACCACCGGATCCCTTTCAATTTGCCTACCTCCAAAATAGGAGTGCCATTTCCACAGCACTACACTGGACAAAAGCCATGCCTATGTAAGAATGCTGTTCCTTGACTTCAGTTCAGTGTTCAACACCATCGACCCCTCCAAACTGATCACCAAACTCCATCGTTAAGTTTGCAGACGACACAACGGTGATAGGCCTCATCAGCAACATCGAAGACCAAGGAGATTATCGTGGATTACTGGAAGTCTAGAGGTGGCACACACCACCCGATTTGACTGCTATCATACCATTGAATAAGCGTAATCCTGATACCGTCATCCCATAGACATGGGCAAGTAGGGCCCTACTCTACCTACTAGTAGGTGCAGCAGGTTGTTATCACCTATTCATCTGGTTGACCCAATGTTATTAATGCGCAGTAGGCACAGAAGGTTTGTTATGATAGCAGTCAAATCGGGTGCACACACACACCCCTCCACATCAATGCGGTGGAGGTCGAGCGTGTGACCAGCTTTAAGTTTCTGGGAGTCCACATATAGATATATATATATTAGGGATGTCCGATATTGACTTTTTGCCGATATCCGATAGCCGATATTGTCCAAATTCTTAATTTCCGATTCCGATATCAACCGATATGGTATACCGATATATACAGGCGTTTTTATTTTCCCCCAGACTAATTTTAGGTCTCATATCTCCTGTTGTGGGATTAACACATCATCTACTTTTATTGTGATGCCTCACTAGATTGCATTTCACAAATTAACACTGTATATAAAAAATAAGAACACTATTTCAACTTATGGAAAAGTGCCATATTTATGCACAAGCACATTATCGGTGGTAAAACCGATAACGATATGAACCGATATTACAAAAATAGGCTAATATCGGCCGATATTATCCGACATCCCTAATATATATATATATATATATATATATATATATATATACACACACACACATACATACAGTATATACACATGTCAGCTGGACTGAGTTCACAAAAAATGGAGACAATAAAAGTATATATTATCTTATCTTACGTTGAGGTTTAGAACTGTGTAAAATATTTTATCACTTCATTTTGTGTTCAACAGGCTACAATTTGAAATGATATTTCCACTTTTGTGATCACAACAGAAATATATTTCCCCCTCCCTTAGTAAGAGGTCGACACAGTTTATGTTTTGCATTTTGCAGAGGTTTATTGGTTTGAACATATTTGGCACTGCCACAACATCTCCTTTCTGCATTTCCCACATGTGTATTTTTCACAAGAAACACAGCGCACAGTAGCATGATTTTTTTTGCAATTGCACTTCACCTGACACAATGACCTTTTCCCTGTGTCAGGTGTTGGTGGTAGTTGCACAGGAATGTTTTCTTCTTTTACCTTCTCGACTCCCATAAAAGACTGTGCAAGCTCGCTTGCCAACTCCACCAAAAAGTCCACCCGTCTCTCCTTTACCCCAGTACATGCCTGATAAAGAACATGTGCATTCAGCGCTGCGATGTCAACCATGTTGTAAAACACAGCGACTGGCCAACGCCGCGTTGCCTGACGCACGGTGTACTTCCTCACCATCTGGTCCATTATGTCCACACCGCATTTCATGCTGTTGTAGTCGGTGACGGTGTTTGGCTTCTTTCTCGGGGTATTCCCAGTCTCCACCACGCTGTGCATGGTACTGAGGATGCAAACGGTCTTCTTCCGTCTGGGGGCATACACCGTCAGTGTGGCACCAGAGGTTGAAAACACCTGATGAATAAAATGATATAAAACGTTTTTATAATAGCACTTTACACACACTATGATGACACTTGAGACCTTGACACAAACCACCCAAAAAATCCTAGTACTGCATATGACAAGATATGTGCAACACACCTGAGTGCTGAATTCACTGCGGTCCAAAGTTTTTTTAGCTGATTCTGGAAGCTCCCGGCGAATCTTATTGACTGTGCCAAGGAGCGTTGTCTTCCGGCTGAGCAGTCGTTGTGCAAGGGACAATGATGTAAAGAAGTTGTCTGTGGTAACGGTTCTTCCTTCATCCATAAACGGCTCCATTAGCTTCATTACCACATTTTCCGACAGTATCTCCCCCGTGGGACAACTGGGGTCTTTGCCAAGATATGGGATTAAGTTACACACATACTTGGATTTCAAGTCACATGCCACCCAGAACTTGATTCCAAACTTGTCCGGTTTGTTGCTGTACTGCAGGAAACAGCAGCGAGTCTTTGAAGGAAAAAGTTGCTCATCTATGGTGATGTGCCTGCCTGGGTTGTACGATGAGATGCAGTTGGCAACAAAAGACCCCCAAATGTCAGCGATTGCAGCAAACCTGTCTGTCGCAACTCGTTCACTGCGTGTGTCCTTGTTGTCGAAGCGCAGGTGTCGCATGATCTCTTGGAATCGGTTTCGAGCCATAATGCCATTGATCAGGGGCAGTCCCAGTTTTGCTGACCATGCATCATGCAGCGATGGGAGTTTGATGATGCCACGCAGGAGGAGGATGGCAATGAATGACATTAGTTCAGGGAGGGCCATAAACCAATTTTCATCTTGTGTCTGGCGTCCGTGTTGAACAGTCCACTCCTGAATGGTTTCAAGCATCTGCAGTGTGATGAAACAGAGGAAACTCTGTAAGCGACTCGACACCTTTCCTTTCATCAAAGCAGTTGGCTCTCTCTCTGTGGCGTAGCATTCTGTAGGGCTGTGATGGAGAGGCCTTCCGACCCGTTCTTCATGCCACACTGTGCCGTCTTTTGCTGTCTCTGATGTCCTAACGTCTGTCTCCAGTCGACCTCTCTTCTCCGGTGGCGGCGAAGTCTCCTCATCTGTAGAGTGATCATATTTATATATTTGAGATGTGAGCAATGAAATATCTAAAATGATGTGAAATCTACGCAAAGATATCATTGAATTATAAATCAAACACACAGACGGACCCCACCAAGGAAACACTGTAGATATGGAATAAAATGTAAAACTACCTAGGCTAAGAACATAAAACAAATAAATATAATAACAAAAAATAAAATCAGTTAAAATGAACTCTGTCATGAGAAGTAAAATGAATAAAATACCAAATAAAATGGCAAACATATAATACTGACAAATATAAATGAATACATAGATAAATAAAACAATTAAAAGACAAATTACATAGGTGAGTCTTGAGCCTGTTTTTAAAAATGTTGACATTACACATTATCATTATAATTACAAACATCTCTAAATATGCCTCCTTTGTATTGATTTAGGATTGTTTTCCTCTTTTCCTAAAACACAACTGGAATAATCAGCAAACGAAAAATAGGATGTTTAGAAAATCTTACCAGAAGAAATTTCAGAGTCGGAACTCAGCTGAAGGTTTATTTCTTCTCCATCAGAGTCACACGGGTTGACTTTGTTCAGGATCATGTCCAAAGCCTGCTGAGTGGTGAAAACCTTTGCCATCTTTCCTTCTTCACAGACAGAGTCTAAGTGAAATCTTGTGCTGTGAGCAGGCTATTTATTTACCTGCAGAGCAGCACATTCCAATCTAATGGCTGCGTTTACATAAACAAAGGTGGGTAGTTGTAGCCAGATGAGATGCAAGTTACCACAGTGGTGCTTTTTGGCTCTCCTCTGGGCTTTCTAGTAGGCTAAGCAAAAGCTGGGTTTTCTATTTATGTCTGAAGAGTGCATGTGAGAATGAGTATGTCTGTATATGAGAGCTAAAGTATGTATGCAATGGAAGGAGTATACATGAAATTTCTATGAGGGGCCATTCAAGACATTCATTCTGACCCTCCCACATACATATATTCTTACTCTCACATACAAATATTCTTCTCTCACATACATATATTTATGTGAGAGAAGGGTCAGAATGAATAATGTCTTGAAAAACGGCCCCTCATAAACATGTGTACATTTTTTCTCATGTATATAATGTAAACATGTTATATTTTTTCCACTTCATGTATATGTTCCTGTACATATATCGTATATATTATTATATATTATATGATATATATATTATTATTCTTTTATACTGTAAACTGTAGCTGGATGGAGTCCACGAAATATTTCCCCCACCTGAGACAATAAAAGTATATCTTATCTTATCTTATCTTAGGTTGAGGTTTAGAACTAGTGTACAATATTTTATCACTTCATTATACATTCAACAGGCTACAATTAGTAATGACTTTTCCAATGTTTTCCTTATTTAAGATAAGATAAGATAATATAAGATATTCCTTTATTAATCCCCCTTAGGAGAAATTCACAGTGACCAGCAGTACAGGGGATAGATGTGCATTTATTATTATTATTATAGATGTGCATTTATTATTTCCTTACGCCAGTCGACCTCTCTTTCTGGTGACGGCGAAGTTTCCTCATTTTTAGAGTGATCATATTTTTGAGATGCGAGCAATGAAATATCGAAATGATGTGAAATCTATGCAAAGATATCATTTGAATTATAATCAAACACACAGACGGCCCCCACAGAGGAAACACTGGAGATATGGAATAAAAACATAGGACTACCTAGGCTAAGCACATAAAACAAATAAATAAAATAACAAAAATAAAATCAGCTAAAATGCCAACGAAAATAGGACGTTTCGAGAATCTTGTCCAAAGCCTGCTGAGTGCTGTAAACTTTCGGCATCTTTGCTTCTTCACAGACAGACTCTACGTGAAGTATTCTGTGCTGTGAGCAGGCTAGAATCCCTGCAGAGCAGCACATTCTGATCTAATGGCTGCATTTACATAAGAACGGTGGGTCGTTGTAGCCTGAGGAGATGCAAATGACCACAGTGGTGCCATTTGGCACTACTCTGGGCTTTCTAGTTGGCGAAGAAAAAGCTGGGTTTTCTATTAAGGCTGGTTTATGCTTCTGCGTAGGGATTGCGTCGTGACCACGCAATGGCCACGCAGTTGCTCGGACGCAGTCATGAGCCTGTGATGGTTCTGCGTGGGGTTTATGTGGGGTTTACATCTCAAAATGCAATTCATTGCCACACCGGTAGAGGGACCAGAATGACCATTCAGGTCATTACATACGGATTACTAGCGAGTAAAAAAAAAGTTTACAGAAATGAAGGCAAAAGTTATATATATATATATATATATGTTGCCGCCAATCAGTCGAAGCATTTATCAAGGCTGTGTTTACACCGTGGAGGTGTTTACGAGTGGAAACCGGAAAAGCGATCTCCAGCCAATGTAGTTCATGGTCTGTCTGTGTCGTCATGTTTTGGTTGGTTTGCTCTGTGTTTCCCCAATGTCCTGTTTTCCCTCCTGGTTGATTGCCCCATTGTGTTCACCTGCGTCTTGTTCCCTCACCTGTCTTGGGTTGATAATAACTTTGTGTATTTAAGTCCTGTCTGGTGTTCAGTCCTTGTCCGAGTCTCGTCATCCGTCTGTTCCTAGGTTGATGTGTTTAACTTTAAAATAAAGTAATAAAAGTTACTTTTGGCTGCCTCGCCTCTCTGCATCTGGGTCCTACTTCAGCGCTAACCTTGACATAAGACTCGGACCAGGAATGGACCCAGCAGAGAGGAACCCATACTGGTGCACCCGTTTGGCACGGTGGGGACCTCGGTCAGCCAGACGGGCCACCAAGCCTCAGAACAGGCCAGCTCAGGCCAACCCGTTCTGGACAACCCGTCTGGCACGGGGTGGACCACGGTCTGCGAGACGGGCCACCAAGCCCGCAGCTCCGCTGTCCAGCTGGGCCCCTGACACCGGAGGGGAGATGATCACGCTGTTTGAGTGGTTTAGACGGCGGGTTGTCATCCTTCACTACCTGGACTGCATCATCTACCTGCTGAACAAAGTCTTTTATCATCTGGATAAGCCGGCGATGAACGGTAGGATGTTAGAGATGGCCTGGAGAAGTATTTGGAGGAGAGGGGTAAAACTGTTAAGGCCCAATCTCAATTCTCTATCTTACCCCTTACCCCTTCCCCTTAGTTTTGCACGTTCACGTGAGACAAAGGGCTATCTCAATTCTCATTTCGATCGAGGGGTAGGGATAAGGGCAAGGGGTAGATACCCCTTAAAACCAAGCTTACTTGAAACCAAGGGGTACCCATTACAATGCGCAACCGGCAACAATGGTGGCCAGATCTCCACGAGAGTCCCATAAATTTAAGTGTTTTCGGCTGAAATAATTTATTTAAAATTTACGACAGTCTTCTTTTGTGCTCTAAACAGTCCAGTACCTATATATTTGCAACCATATTCTTAATTGAAACTTTTTTGAAAATCGCTGTGCTAACGTTACATTGCTGAGTGCACAACGATCCTGCATTTCTCTGACTAGCAATGAACTCCATGCATGTCTAGTTTACTAAACTCAATTAGCACTGAATTCTGTTTATCAGTGTAGACAACTGGAGACATCGATACGTTCTTTACATATATTGTCCTTTTTCACACAGGGACGCCGGAGGAAACCCGGCAGCTGATACATTTTAGGCACGCTGCAGAGCAAATGTGGGTGTGAGTCATGCGTTCAATGTTGTAGCCATTCATAATTGTGGTGTTGTTGTTGTAATAATTTGTAATTCATTCCTGTTCATGCACCTGTACATTATTGTTGGTTATGCTACAGGACACTGATTACAGGAATTGGGTTGGAGGGAAGGGTCACTGGCCAACAGGCATCAATAAAGTGGGAGAACTTGAAACAAAAATACAAAGTATGTGATGTTCAAAATCCCAATCAGTTACTCCCCTGGCACCCAAAGTCTCCTGCCACTCCTACTGGGAGACACGGCCACTTCTGGAAGCTTCCTTCACCTGAGGATTATTAGTAATCACACTCACTGTGTCTTTGTACTGACTGCTTGCTCCTTTGCCTGCTGCATGTGTTTGCTGCGTCTATGACATTGTACGTTTATTTAAATCCTTTTGCATTGACATTAATTTGATAACTGTTGATCATTTAATTTGGTGAAAGATTTCCTTTGTGGCTCTGTGCATGTATAATTATGATTTGTGTAGTAAAGTTGTGTTTGTTTGATTTGTAGATCACCAGCAACATTCAGCAAATGTAAACCAACATTGAAACATCAAATGACAAAGAAAGGGAAGCAAATGGCAATAAAATCAACTGAATCATAATTCCTGGACTCATTCCTGTGTTCTAACCGACACACCATTCTGGTAGCACTCATCCTAACCAGCCAAACTTCTGAATACTTTACGTGTGATGTTCCATTAAATAAAAAAAATCCTTACATCTTCATTGTCAATGCAAGGCAATGAATGCATAATATTTAATTATTTACTTTTGTGTGTGCTGTGTGTCCTTCCAGGAGCTAAGAACTCCTAAAACAGGGCCAGGAACCGACAGGGGGGAAGTGACCGCTGTGACCTGGCAGTACTATGAGGAGATGCATGAGGGGTTGGGTGACCGGCCCTCAGTCGACCCTCCTGTGGTGGTGGCCTCCTTTTATGAGGATCCCACACCAATCCCCATGGTATGTAATGCAGTATTGTGTATATATATATATATATATAGCAACATAATTTCATAACAATTTCAACATAATAGCAACAGAATTTGTGGATTGTAATCAAGATATCTTGTTCCTTTATGAGTTTATTGAGCCCTCATCTGCACCTCAGTCTCAACCCTCTGCACCTCATTCTCGACCCTCTACCTCTGCAGCCATGTCTCCCTCTACCTCTGCCTCTGACATGGAAACCCACCCAACTCCCTCACCCCAAAAAAAAGAAACAAACCTATCCTGGATTACCTCACTGCGGAGTCGCATAAGGAGCAGAGGCGGCATTAGGAGAGTGAGGCCAAAACCGAGAGGTTCTTGAAACTCTTTGAGAAAATGGTCGATAAGCTATAGTTCAGTTTTTTGTTTTTGTTTGCTATTTGCGCATTCTCAGTTTTATACATTTCAGTGTCTTGTTCTTTACTTTTCAGTGCCTTTTTCATACATGTCATTTTTAATTATTTTGTAATGGTTCTGTTTTAATATATTTTTTTATAAAGCGTTTGCCCATTGTGTTTATTTTATTGGGCAATAAAGAGAAATGTTGGTTAACAAAGACATTGTTTCTGAACATCAATGAAATTCAAAACCGTAATAACTGAAAAAGATACAAAACACCATGCAGTGTATAAAAATATTTATTGCAAACAGACAGTACTAGGTAGTACACAGATTAGAACATCAGCATTCATATCCACCACCATCAAAGAACATAAAATAACTACAACATATTTACATGCATGTGACACCTGTCATGTTCATGGGGCTTGCACATTAACTGAAACTAGGGCAGCCAGTCTGTTTCTTATGTTGTTCCCAGAGGTTTCATTGTATGCCATTGGTTCACGGGGAGGTTGGGGGTCATACCTATCCCTTAAAATGTCTTCATCTGGAGTCAGTGTGTCACCATTGTCCATACACACATTGTGCAAAAAGGCACAGGAAGCAATTACCTGTGGTGCAAATGTGGGCTTCACCTTCACACCTCTGAAAAGCGTTGACCTCCACCTGGTCTTCATCATGCCAAACGCACTTTCAATGATGCTGTGCCCCTTTGAGTGCTGGTGGTTAAATCGCCGCTGTACTTGTCCCTGCACTGGTTCTTTGAATGGGGTGATAAGGCAAATTGGAGTTTCCAAACAGGGATACCCACCATCACCCAGAATGATGTAGCCTGTTGGAGGATACCGTCTTGCGGTATAAAAACTGCTGTTTTTCATGATGCGTGTGTCATGAACAGACCCCGGGTACCCCACATAAATGTCATTCGAGTCACATATTGCCTGCATGTTGAGTGAGTAAAAACCTTTAGAATTCAAATAATCTAATTTGTGACGCTGTGGGGGTTTTATCCGTATGTGGCTGCCATCAATTGCTCCAACCACATTGTGGAATGCAGGGGTTTGTGAAATGTCCACGAATCCCTGACCAACTGCAGGCAGGTCCACTGTTGCAGGGAAGCGGATTGCTCTACCCAGATGGTCCCATATGTTCTGGGCCACTTTGTGGATGAGGCGGTGAACTGTAGGCTTTGGAACATTAAAGACACGGCACACCACCCTATAAGAGAGTCCATGTGCCAGCCAAAAGGTGTATATGAGCACTTCCATCTCAATACTCCAACCATGGTCCTGCTTCCTTTGCAAAAGCCTCATTAAACTGTGCATCGCTCTTCTGCTGAGGCGGAAATCCTGTTTCAGCTCAGTCTCTACATCGAACCATATGCGCAGTATAGGATGGGATGGGGTTTATGGCACAGTCTCTTGTTGGTGCACCAATCTGGAAAAGAAAAACATCACACCATTAATGGGCTGAGTTGGAAAAATGTTTGCCCATTCAAACTAGCTGTAGCTGTAGCTACGTCTCCCTCCCCCCGTACAAACCACATAGTAACTAATGCATGATCCAAATACATCGATATGACCAATGATCAGGTACGACTTACGAGTTGCATAAATCCTTAACATATAGCTAACAGTAATGACAAAATATTACCTATACACATAGATATTTACTGAGTTCGTATTACAATAGTAGTACATGTAATTTACACGTGTCCAGCATCAGCTACCGTGTTGGGTTAGTTCGGCTAACGTTAAACACAGTTGTTTACAAATTGCAACTAATCCATACATACCATAAGCTGATCCACCAGCAGTCCTAGGCGTTGTAGGGCTCTTCTTCTCCCTTGATTTCTGCGATTTGCTGCAGACAATCGCAAAAAAAGGATGCACGCAATCGACATACACGCAGCTGCGGATGGCATCTTGGAAGTTTGTGATCAACAATTGTCGCCTCTGGTGACGTGCTGCCAGCTAGCGTTGATGTATGATGACGTAGCCGTAACGTGTGTTGTCTCATTTCATAGGGGCATGTTTTTACCCCTAGCCTTTAACACTCTGTTTCAAGGGCCAAGACGTAGGGGAAGGGGAAGGGCTAAAATAGAGCATTGGGATTGGGCCTAAGTCTAGCAGAGGCGGGAGCTGGGGGGCGGGGGCGGGGGAGAGAATAGCTGTGGAGGTGGGGCTAGGGAAGGTAGCAACAGGGGTAAGGGAGATGCTGATGTCCGTCACCTTCTTGGTAAAGTAGTTAGCAAAATCGTCAGCAATGTAATACATAAGGGGTAGGGTTAGCAGTGGGCCAGAGGGCTTCCTCGAGCGACTCCCTTAGTCTTTGTTCAACCGGTCTTTGTTTGCCGGGTCGACTCTAGAGCTGACGCTAACAACACTAGCAATTTATCCGTTCAGATGCTAATGGTGTAGTCATAGCTCTGCCCACCAATCAAGGCTATTGTCTACACCTGAGAGGCCGAAACCTACTTGTTCAAAGCTTGAGTGGTGTCTTGCAGTCCTGTTGTTCAACAACAACGACAGCAATACCAATAGCAACGACAGCTGAGTGACTACTAACTGTATGAGTTAGCTCTACCAACAGACAAGCTACAACACAAGTTCTACTTCCTTACGTACTCACCAACAGCAACAATCCTGCAACTCCTTCTTTAACAAACTAAATGTATTTTGTTCTCTCTGTTCTCTCTCTCAGTCTGTGTCACTGCAACCCGTGGCCTCTGCGGCCCCATGTGTCACACAGGGCTCTCAAGTCTCACGCATTTGGCGTGAGACACACGCATTTCAACTCTTTCACACGCTCACACGCCACACATTGTATTTCTCACGCAGAAAAATTACCAGGATACGCCCTCCCAAGTTCCGCCGCTGTTTTTTTTATAACAGTAGAAAAGTTAGATGAATCAAGTGTAGAGTTCAGAATGCCCTACCACGCACCAGCTAATTAAATTCAAAATAGCTACCGATCAGCCAATCAGAAAATAGAATTTCTGTATCCAGGTACGATTTAGATATTCCCGCTACAACGTCACATTCTGATTCCAACGTCACATTGATTCACGGGCTCGCTTAAGAAGAGGACAGCTGTCACATTGACAAAGTGGCAACCGACTTATTGACGTTTATAGCTGTGTCTTTTAAGGTGAGTACATTCACCTTAAAATACACATATACATAATCAATTGAACTCATAAAAGCAAAGCAGTAATAGAGGCTCTTGGTTCCTTTTTTCAAAGGTGACTGGTTTGAGCCAGTTTGGAAGGCTTTCCAAAATAGCGGCATTAGTTCTAGTCCTCCCTCACTCAAATGCTGATGCTGAGAGGGTTTTTTCCAAGGTCGGCCTGAACAAAACCAAAACCTGAAACAGCCTGGAACTTGAGGGAACGTTGTCATCCATCATGACAGTCAAAATGGCTGACCTGGAACCACTATGTTACAAATGGGAACCACCAACCTCCGTGCTCAAGGCCTCAAAATCTGCCACCAACAACTACAAAACACAACACAAGGCCTAACCATTATCTCTCACACACACACACACACTAAGACATGCTGAATTAAATAAACATTTCTTTATTTGTACGAAGCTATGTCATTTATAAGATCAGACCCCCATCCCCACCCTAACCCCCGCCGCCGCCAGAATCTCACTGAACTTTTTTCAAAACTTGAGAGCCCTGTGTCACACGTATTATATCGCCACACACCTGTGTGTGTGTGTGTGTGTGTGTGTGTGTGTGTGTGTGTGTGTGTGTGTGTGTGGTGATGTTCGCATGTTCACACAGGATGCTACTGTGTGGTGGTGTGCTGCAGCTGAGTTGTGTGTGTGTGTGTGTGTGTGTGTGGGGGGGGGGGGGGGGGGGGATGAAATGAAGGCATGAAACCTCATGTTATTTCCCCCCCTTCCTCTCAATAAGATGGTGGCGCGTACAAACGCAGCGGCTCCTCTCTCCCGTCGAATCTGTGTTTTTATGTTTTTTGTGTGGTGTACATACATGCACATGTCTGTCATCGTCCGTCTGTGTTTCTATGTTTTGTCTGTATGATGTCTATTTGTTTGTCCATTTGTTTATGTTGCACCGCAGGTCTGAGAGGACTGCAATTTCATCTGTGCTATGTGCTGCCTGCCATGTAGCACACTTGACAATAAAGATACTTGAATCTTGAATCTTGAATCAACACACACAAAGTGTTTTAAAAGGTGAAGAACAGAGACTCTCTACTCTCGACCCTCTACACTATTTAGATTTTTTTATATTCATATTCTTATATATCTATTTATATTTTGCATGCGTGTCTAGCACTGGAGATCGAAGGAAACGGCATTTCGTTTTTTGTGTATGTTCTGTACATTCATGAAAACTGACAATAAAGTTTACATGACTTGACTTGACGTGATCTTCAGAAAGGTGAAGAGGACGTTCCACTGGTTCTGTGAGGACATTAGATCGCCTGTACCGACTTCACCCATTCAGAACTGTCATCGTCACTGGCCGCTCCTTCAAGTGGGCTCTTCGGATCTGGACTCGCTCTCACACTCAGATTCCAATAGGGCGAGGCTGCGACCGCACCATATCAAGCTATAGGTGGTCACTGAGATGACAAAGCTGGGATTTGTCTCCTTCACCCTCCTCTTCCTCGCCACCTGGACCGGCATCGTGTATTCAAGTGAGTACCTCCTCACCACAATTCTTCCCTAGCAGTCACGCCAGCCTGTCTTCAAGAAATGTCAGGCTATCAGGCTAGGTAAAAGTCCATAGGTTTTAGCACCTATTACACTAAGAAGAACAACAACCTTTTTGTCTTCCTCAACTTCATTTGCTGTAATAAAATGTTCAAACCTTTCCACGTAGGTAGCCCATTCTTCCACCGACTGGTCAAATGCGTCAATACGACGTTCATCATACGATGAATCCGTATGATGCCATGTTAGCAAACGTCCTCCTCTGTTAGTAGGCGCGCTCAATAGCGTTTTCTAGCAACTCTTCCCTCACGGCAAAACTTCACTTTATCCCCTTCCATTCACAGTCAATACTGTGGCAGAAACAACACAGGTAAACTAAAGAGCGTTCTCGTCACCAATTTATGTTATGTATTCGTGGGTTTCTACTTTAGAATACCTAGTTAGCGTGAAGGACAAACGGACACGTCTTTATGGCTTGAACTGTATTGGCTTACTGAAAGCAATGCGTGAGCTACATACATGTCAATGCATTCGGGGAGGCACAGCGCTAACCAGTGGTGCGGCCACAAAACAGCAAAGACATCACACTGTATAATACATAGTACTGTCTTGCGATATTCAAGGTTATTCTGATTCAATATACACATTTACATTTAGCAGACGCTTTTATCCAAAGTGACTTATATGAAGTGACTTCGTTGAATTTCCCCCAGGGATCAATAAATTATCTTCAATCTTGAATCTTGAATCTATAATAAGTACATTTGTCAGAAGAACGTGAAACATTTCATTACATTCGAATAGTTCACTTACACAATGCGTTCAAATAGTTCAGCACCATTGAATCCTAAATTGTACTGTTGATTTGTACATTTCATCGACAAGTAGCACATATCAAAAAACAAAGTCAATTGACAAACCGAAGCATTGATGCAGTTGTTGTGTCTCTACTCTACACTCTACTACGCATGGCCCTGTACATCTCAGAAGAGGAGATCTCTGTGGTGAAAGTGGGTGGGGTTATCGCCTCCCGTGGTCTCCTGGAGGTCCTTTCATCCAGGTGGGCCACGCTGCGCTGGGCCCACGCGTTGTTTGGGTCGAAACAGATTTGCTTGTTCCTGACTGTGGTGAAGCTGCAGACAAGAGAGGGTTGCGAGGGTCATTGGGTTTGTTGTTGTTATATATGATGTTAAATGATATATATATATATATATATATATATATATATATATTAACGTGAGGATGGTCAAACTTACACAATTGCATCCACAGGGCACAATGAGCCTTTCGTTTGCACCTGGTA
>JAXIVH010001363.1:0-12500 GCA_036785325.1 Urophycis tenuis
AGCATCTAGACAGACTAATGGAAGTTATTTGTGCTTGCTCATCCAGCTGAATACATCAATCACACTTTGCAAAGTCTTACATGTTTTGCTCACACATTTGCTCAGACATGCACACTCACACGCATGTGTTTGCTGAAGGCCGTGCGGCCCTGTCTCAGAGTGGAGAAATTGCCTTGACGCACATTCAGTCTGCAGAAGTTGCAGCTCACACAACGTTGCAGATCCACACGAGTTGCAACCATGAGGAAGCGGATGTGAAGGTCTGAGGGGTTGCAACCTGCCAAACAGGCACTAGTGGGCCTACGGCGCACTCTGAATGACTTTCCTTCAACGATGTTTCTGACCACACACATGCACACTAGAGTGCGGATCGGGCCGGAATTTTCTGTCCGACAGAACTTTAACCGAACCCGACCCGAGCCCGACAGGGCATTAAGCTTTTTTTTTATTCACACAACATGCGCGGGTTAATGCGTGGGTAAATTAAAATTTTTAATTTGTGCAGATGTGACCGAGCCCGACCCGAACCCGAGCATAATTTCTAAATATTTGTCCGAACCCGACCCGGCCCGAAGGGTACCGTCGCTCTAGTCCGGCTCGGGTCGAGCTCGGGTCGGGTGTCCATCCTCTAACACACACACACACACACACACACCTGGAGTCGAAGAAGGTCCCGCTCGAGCAGCGAGCCGTTGTAGTGGTACCGCACAAAGTCCCCCACGACCGTTCTTCCTGGGCAGGACTCCCGGCAGCTGCTGGTTGGTCACGGCGATGGAGTCCCGCGGGTTGTGGAGGTCCGAGCAGCACCACGTCGAACACCAGCGACGCCTGCCCAGGGATGTCACTACTGAGAGGTGGGAGGGAGGGAGGGAGGGAGGGAGGGAGGAGGGAGGGAGGAGAGGGGGAGGGAGGGGGGAAGGGAGGGAGGGAGGGAGGAAGGAGGGGAGGGAGGAGGGGAGAGGGAGGAGGGAGGGAGGGGAGAGATGGGAGGGTGGGAGGGAGGGAGGGAGGTGAGGGGGGAGGGAGAGATGGGAGGGAGGTAGGGAGGAGAGAGGTGGAGGGAGAGGAGATGAGGAGGGATGGAGGGAGGGGAGGGAGAGATGGGAGGGGAGGGAGAGATGGGAGGGGAGGGAGAGAGGGAGGGGATGGGGAGGGAGGTTGGGGAGGGAGAGGAGGGAGGCGGAGATGGGAGGGGAGGGGTGGGGAGGGAGGGAGAGATGGTAGGGGAGGGAGGGGAGGGAGGGGAGAGAGGGAGGGAGAGACGGGAGGGGAGGGAGAGATGGGAGGGGTGGGGAGGGTGGAGGAGGGGAGGCGGAGATGGGAGGGAGGGGTGGGGAGGGAGGGAGGGGGAAGGATGGAGTGCAAGACAAAAGGTAGAGAAACAAGATATAGGAGAAGAAATGATCAGGAGACACACACTGGACCGCGCGCAACACTCACTCACTCACTCCAAAGTTCCTGTCTATGAACCATGGTTCCCCTGTATTGCACGACGCCCCCTTGTGTCCAACACGGGCAGAGCGCTTCATTCAATCGTTGTGACGTCTCCATACTACGGTACATGCTGCTACATACTACTGAAGAAGATCTTGGTATGCGTCTTTTAAATGTACTGTGGTGCAAATCACCCAATTCTTCGTTGTCTTATTCTGCGGCAGGACTTTGTGTGTTTGTCTCTACGACCGTTCTTACGTTTCTGTTCCTCTGGGCTCTCCAGGTGGTGTAGTTAGCGTGCGAGCAGGTTTGCACCTCTGTAACGTTCTGTCATTCATTCAGGCTCGTCGACAAAGATCATTGCAACCGACACCTACGGCGAGCCGGTCAACACGCTCACCGTCTCCGTTCTCGCCGTAGCCCAGCCGAGCGACGGGGCGGCATGGTGATGATGCGTCTCTCCCCGACGCACATCCCCAGCAGCCCCTGGTCCATGCCCGCGATCAGCCAGCCGATCCCCACGTAGGTGTCGTAGGTCCGCAGGCGCGTGTGGCTGGAGTCCCCCGAGGGATGACATCATGCAAGGCCGCTTAACACAATATTTACACTGCGCTGCGCTTGCACTGTCTGGCGTGTGTGTGTGTGTGTGTGTGTGTGTGTGTTGTGCGTGTCTGTGTGTGTGTGTGTGTGTGTGCG
Source organism: Urophycis tenuis (assembly GCA_036785325.1). Lineage (NCBI taxonomy): Eukaryota > Metazoa > Chordata > Actinopteri > Gadiformes > Phycidae > Urophycis > Urophycis tenuis. Next base: position 2,131 of record JAXIVH010001363.1, read on the forward strand.
TGTGTGTCTCTGTGTGTGTCTCTCTCGTATGTGTCTATGCACCTCAGTTTGTCAATGTGAGTGCGTGCGTGTGTGTTTGTTTTTGTGCTTGTGTGTATTTGTTTCATTGGGTGTGAGTGTGCTTCTGTGTGTGTGTGTGTTTCTATGCATGTATGTTTGTGTATAAGTGTTTCAATGGGTATGTGAGTTGCACTGTTTCGCTGTTGTGTGTGTGTGTGTGTGTGTGTGTGTGTGTAGTGTGTGTCTCTCTCGTATGTGTCTATGTACCTCAGTTTGTCAATGTGAGTGCGTGCGTGTGTGTTTGTTTTTGTGTTTTCGTGTGTATTTGTTTCATTGGGTGTGAGTTGTGCTTCTGTGTGTGTGTGTTTCTATGCATGTATGTTTGTGTATATGTGTTTCAATGGTATGTGCACGTTTCGCTGTGTGTGTGTGTGTGTGTGTCCTCTCTCGTATGTGGTCTATGTACCTCAGTTTGTCAATGTGTGTGCGTGCGTGTGTGTGTTTGTTTTTGTGTTTGTGTGTATTTGCTTCATTGGGTGTGAGTGTGCTTCTGTGTGTGTGTGTGTGTGTGTTTCTATGGGTGTGTGTTTCTATGCATGTATGTTTGTGTATAATGTGTTTCAATGGGTATGTGCACGTTTCCTGTGTGTGTGTGTGTGTCTGTGTGTGTGTGTGTCTCTCTCGTATGTGTCTATGTACCTCAGTTTGTCAATGTGAGTGCGTGCGTGTGTGTGTTTGTTTTTGTGTTTGTGTGTATTTGTTTCATTGGGTGTGAGTGTGCTTCTGTGTGTGTGTGTGTGTGTTTCTATGGGTGTGTGTTTCTATGCATGTATGTTTGTGTATATGTGTTTCAATGGGTATGTGCACGTTTCCCTGTGTGTGTGTGTGTGTGTGTGTGTGTGTGTGTGTGTGTGTCTCTCTCTCGTATGTCTGTGTCTATGTACCTCAGTTTGTCAATGTGTGTGCGTGCGTGTGTGTGTTTGTTTTTGTGTTTGTGTGTATTTGCTTCATTGGGTGTGTTTCAATGGGTATGTGTATGTTTCCCTGTGTGTGTGTGTGTGTGTGTGTGTGTGTGTGTGCATATGCGTGTGTGCGTGTGCATGTGCGTGTGCATGTGTGTGCGTGTGCATGCGTGCGGTGTGTGTGTGCATCTGTGTGTGTGTGTGTGTGTGTGTGTGTGTGTGTGTGTGTGTGTGTGTGCGTGCGTGTGTGTGTGTGTGCGTGCACACCTGGAGATCGAACAGCGTGCCGTCCAGCAGGGTGCCGTTGTAGTGGTAGCGGACGTAGTCGGACACCTCCACCTTGCGCGCGCAGCGTGGGCGGGGTCAGGTAGGTGGAGCTCTGCACCCGTCCCTCGGGTTCCACACGTCCAGCAGCAGCACGTCAAAGTGGAGGATGGAGTCTGGGGGGATGATGTCACCGGGGGGTGGGGGGTGGGGGGGGGGGTGGGGGGGGTCAGAGAATCACATGTGATCCATCACCTCCACTCATCGATTCAGTCCCCCTCCCCCCTCGCTCTGCCCCCATGCCCTGTTTTCTCTCCCACATTCTGGTACTCACTTGTCTCCCCCCCTCTCCCTCCTCTCCACCTTTTTCTCTCTCTCTCCCCTGTTTTTCTCTACAACCCCCCCACCCCCAACCTCACCCACCCCCCTCCCTACCCCACCCCACCCCCTCCATAGACACACTAACACACACACACACACACACACACACACACACACAATGTCCCCTCCACCTTTCTTTTGTCCTGTGTGTAATCCAGGGGACAGACCGCACCCCCCCCCCCCCCCCCACTGCCACCCACCCCACGGCTCCTGTTACACCACCCTGACACACCCCGGGGGGGGGGGGGGGGGGGGGGGGGGGGGTGCTCCGGACGAGTGTTTACAACGAGAACATTTCAATCACAATCCTATCACATGTGCACGGGGCGGTGCAGGACTGTGACTTGGTAACCAGACACTGGCGGCACACATAACGGTGCGTTAACTATTTACTACCCACAGGCTAAAGAAAACAACAGGTTCAAGGGGAAGGGGAGGGGGGGGGGGGGGGGGTGCGAGAGACAAGTCAGTAGGCACGCGTTCTGTGGATGTCGTTGTGAATTGTGGCTGGCGGGGTGCGTGCTGCTAGTCTATTAGCTAGCTTATTAGCTAGCCTTGTTAGCGGTCTCGTCTTCCCTCTGGCGGGTCTAATGTGGTTTCATGCGCGATGACGTCCCGCCTTTCAGAAATGTAGTAGCCGGGCACTCCCTCTGCCACTCGCCTGTCTGTACACGTCGCTGCACTTTTATCTGGGATCCAAGTCATTGTGTGAGCAAACACACGCATGTGTCCGTGCACGTGCACGTGCACACGCGTGCACACAGGTGGCTGGCTCTTATTTTGCCTGTAAATACCACAGTAGCCCTCAAATGACCTGTATATAAAAGGAAAAAAATGAAGCTGCAGTTGCAGAAGTCAGAGAGGAATGTGCTTCTGAATGGTAATCTCTGACATGTATCCAAACACTATGAGTTGTATTTGCTCAAACGTGGTCAGTGATAAGAGAGATTGGCTCGATGCAAAAACGGCTCCTCCATGACTTTCCATGACCCTTTCATAACTTCCTGGTCTGTGATGTCATGGTGACATCATCCAACATGGACAACTGAGTACATCCTGCTTGCTCTGTCCCTTTAGCCACCCGATGGAGCACAGGACTGTATGCAGACAGTCTATTGCCTGAATGGATTTACAACTATAGAACAGTTACTACTACAATGAGAACATTACATTATCATTAAGTTAACATTAAGTCTAAAAGTTGTTAAATATGTAATAATTAAGCCATCATGTAGACACACACACACACACACACACACACACACACACACACACACACACACACACACACAGATTGCATGCATGTTTAACCCAGAATCATCAATCAAAGGTAATTTTTGGGCCAAGACGCCATACGCCGTGGATAAAACAGAACAGACTTCCTTACCATATCCTCCTTTTCCATAGGCCAGCTGTGGGGGGATCTTGACGAGACTCCTCTCGTTCACGCACATCCCCACCAGGGCCTTGTCCATACCCGCGATGAGCTGCTTCTTACCCACGAACACATTGTAGGTGCTGCCGCGGTCGTAACTGCAGAGGAACAGCCACGCACAGTCACACACAAGGTGTCACGCACACAGCCTTGTATTATACCAATATAGTGCAAATCCTTTCTCAGACAATAAATTGGTACTAATCTGACCCCAAAAAGGATTATCATTAATCCGCACATTTCATTTTTGTTATTCGTTATTAAAATCATGGTTTGTCACTTTTGCATACAAATACAACAGAAATGTGTACACGGAATGACTATTTGCATATTCATGCATACCGATAAAGGAAGCTTACTTTGAAAATTCCCTGCTAATTAATCTACATTTCACTTATTTCAGTCATTCGGTGTTAAATACATTATATTACTCGCACTAAATACATGTGCGGAGTGGGTGACTTCATCGGGGCCTACCCTCGGATCAAACCAGAGACTGCCAAGTGGGCTAACTTTAGAAACAGGCGATGTTCGGGGGTTAGGTGTCCTTGGCTGGATGCTGCCTGCGTGGCTGCCCGAGAACCAGACACGCACGGTACGTTCCGCGCACGCCCCCGAACCCGAACTGCACTTACGCGAGCGGTCCACAAACCAGGGATCAACAGCAGAAGAAGAAGAAGAAGAAAAAAAAAGTGAGCTAAGTTCACTTCTGTGTTGCACTTACCTCGAGTCGAACTTCTTTCCGTCGGGGAACGTGCCGATATAGTGGTACCTGACGAAGTCGCCCACTTTCACCGCACGCCCGCACTGCTCTGGCACGAAAGTTTTCTCAATGATGATGTCGTCTAACGGGACCGGGGGAGCGTTGCAGGCAGCGAACGCCACCCATACCGCCAGATAAAGCATCCCGTGCACACACTGGATCATTTTCGTATCTGATCACTAATTATCCTAATAACGGCCAACTCACTGTGGTGGTGTATACGAGCCTATCGACGTTCCACGCACATACGCGCCTCTTCCCCGGTGAACACGGGTTGCTTCTGCTCCTGCTCGGATCTTCCTTCCTCTAGCTCCCAGTCCCAATACAACGTTCATACAACTTGGCCACCACGTATCGCTCATGCGCAGTCCACGCTAGCAGATGTGTCAACGTGGTAACGCGGGTTCCCTTAAAACAGCTGCAAATAAGGGCCGATGGGCTCAACCCCCTTCAGAGCCCTTTGAAAATCCACACATCCAGATTTTCTCAATTGCAATCTGTCAATATCCCCCCTGCACACGTCCCGCTGGCAACTTTTATGTCTAAACACAACAACGGGTTAATAAACAGCAGAAACAATAGGTGTACGGAGCGGGACATAATAGTGGGGCGTCTGTGGCTGTTGGGGGGGGGGGTGAAGCATCTCTCTACTTACCCGGCGGCAGGAATGTTTCTACGTGGCAGGAGAAGGGGGCGGAGCCTCACTCGCACCAGGGGCTTAATTAGCGGCCACGGGACGCACCGTTGTAATGGGAATTGGGAACAACAGTTCCGAGAAAGACAGAAGTTAAACGTTGCGCTTAAAATCGTAAGTGTTAATAGGTTGTGTTGTTTAAATGAAGTAATACAAAAAAAAAGCATTACACACTCAAAATGTGAAGTATATACAAATTAAATAAAGTTGACGTTTGTGCAAAGTGTAACGTTAACGTGGTGGTTATTGAACGTGGTGGTTACTATGGGTGGTTACTGCATGATTATACCGGTTGTGGCACCCACGGAGTTTTCTGGAAGGCAGGGAGGAGCAGAAGTACCACTGCCTCCCACCCTTCGGAGCGGTCGAACCCCAGTGGCCGGGGGAGGGGACGCTGTGTCCGGATACGCCGCGAAAGTTAAGGCGGTCCTACCGGCCCACGCACACACACAACTTCGGAGACGTCGCCGCAGAAGCCCCCAGCAGGCAGCGCCGTTATAGAGGAACGTCAAAGATGGCACGCTCCACCTTTTCTCACGTCTTATCAACATTGCTGTTTGCCTTCGGCGTCACGGTGGTCTCCTCTCAGTACGAAAAGTACAGTTTCAGGAGTTTTCCGAGACATGAACTCATGCCTCTGGACTCTGCGTACAAGTACGCCTTGGACCAATACACGGGGGAGAAGTGGAAGGACAGCGTCGACTACCTGGAGGTGTCCCTCCGCCTGTACCGACTGCTGCGGGACAGCGAGGCCTTCTGCAACCTGAACTGCAGCTCGCTGCGACTCGACAACGAGGAGAAGTTCGCGGAGTTCCCCGAGCTGCGGGTGTTCGGCAACGTGATGAAGCGGGCGCAGTGCTTGAAGCGATGCAAACAGGGGCTGCCCGCGTTCAGACAGAGCATGCCCAGCCGCGACACCATCGATGAGTTCGAGAGAAGGGAGCCCTACAGATATTTGCAGTACGCCTACTTTAAAGTAAGACGCAGATAGTTTTACGCTCCGTTACAAACACCCACTCGTCTAATCGTTGAATTGCGCCATTACTTTCCTGCTGTTGTATTTCTAACATTTTTTCCAGTGATGGAATGAGGTTGCAGTGATTTCCCCCATTGCTGCTGCTGCTAGTGACGTCACGTACATGCCACGGATGCACTGCACGGGGTGCTCGAAATGTTCCCAAAATGGGAGAAGTTATACAGTATATTTGTCTCTCTGTTTACTGCCCGCATCGAGTCGTGGGAATGTTGTTTCCCCATACCGTGTCCGTTTTAGTTTCCACGTCTGCGTGTGACCGAGGTGTTTATACACGTGATTTAATCCATCGAAGTTCGAACCTCCTAATTTGGTGGTGGAGTGGGGGGGGGGGGCGCACACATATTGATACAGGTAAAGGTATAACATTCCCAATGACAATGAATAACACTGTCATAAATGCGGCCATCACAGATGTATTAAGTGATATATTGCGACACGTACTTTAAGTGGAGATTCTCAAATGGAAACAATGTGATGCGGTAAAGAGTAAAGTATCGCGTGTGTTGTCGTTCCTTCCCCGGCAGTCTGACAACCTGGCCAAGGCGGTGTCCGCGGCCCACACCTTCCTGCTGAAGCACCCCGACGACGAGATGATGCAGAGGAACATGGCCTACTACAAGAGCCTGCCCGGAGCAGAGGAGCACCTCAGAGACCTGGAGACCAAGTCCTACGAGGTAGGAAAACTATCGCGATCGCCACCTTTAACACGCGCACACACACACGCACTCACGCACGCACGCACACACACACACACACCAAAGGTTGTTGTGCAGGTGTCGTAACGTAGAGCGTGTGTATGCACTGTGCACAGCGTGACCTGTTGTGTTGTATGGTTTCCCCGGCACACGAGAAACCCCAGAGCAACGTTAAATGAATCACATTTGGATTGTGTTTACATAATTACTGTACACTTAGTATGTTTTCATGGGTAGGAATATTTGACCAATCAAAGTCTTGTCTTTTCCAAAAGTCCAAAAGTGGATGTTGCTTAACTTGGGTAATAGGAATGTTGATTTAATATATATATATATATATATATATATATATATATATATATACAGTATATATATATATATATATATATATATATATATATATATATATATATATATATATATATATATATAAACATATGGACGACGATGGCTCAGTGGGTAGAGCGGGTGGACAGAGCGGGTCGTCCACCAACCGTAGGGTCGGCGGTTCGATCCCCTCGATTCCCCTCCTCCAACTGTCCTGCATGTCGAAGTGTCCTTGAGCAAGACACTGAACCCCAACTTGTTCCCCGGGCGCTGAACATAGCAGCCCACTGCTCCTATGTACCATAGGATGGGTCAAATGCGGAGATTAATTTTCGTTCCCGTATCAAAAATTGAATCTAATAAAGTAACATCAACCACTCACAAGTGATACCGCAGAACGCTTGAGATATTGATCAAATGCATGACGCTTATTCAATAACAACCACTCACTGGTCAGTCCGACCACTGCACTAAAGCTCACCGCCTGGCAGCCGGGGGGGTGGGGGGGTCTACTGCTGGGTCCCCGGGGGTTCTCCTGCTCTATCGTTCCTCTGGGTTCTCCTGCTCTATCGTTCCTCTGGGTTCTCCTGCTGTAAGGTTCCCCTGGGTCTCCTGTTGAAACGTTCCCCTGGGTCTCCTGCTGTAACGTTCCTCTGGGTCTCCTGTTGTAACGTTCCTCTGGCTCTCCTGCTGTAAGGTTCCTCTGGTTCTCCTGTTGTAATGTTCCTCTGGGTCTCCTGCTGTAACGTTCCTCTGGGTCTCTGGGGGTTCTCCTGTTCTAACGTTCCTCTGGTTCTCCTGTTCTAACGTTCCTCTGGGTCTCCTGTTGTAACGTTCCTCTGGTTCTCCTGTTCTAACATTCCTCTGGGTCTCCTGCTGTAACGTTCCTCTGGTTCTCCTGTTGTAACGTTCCTCTGGGTCTCCTGCTGTAACGTTCCTCTGGGTCTCCGGGGGGTCCTCCTGTCCTAACGTTCCTCTGGGTCTCCGGGGGGTCCTCCTGTCCTAACGTTCCTCTGGGTGTCCGGGGGGTCCTCCTGTCCTAACGTTCCTCTGGGTCTCCGGGGGGTCCTCCTGTCCTAACGTTCCTCTGGGTCTCCGGGGGGTCCTCCTGTCCTAACGTTCCTCTGGGTCTCCGGGGGGTCCTCCTGTTCTAACGTTCCTCTGGGTCTCCGGGGGGTCCTCCTGTCCTAACGTTCCTCTGGGTCTCCGGGGGGTCCTCCTGTTCTAACGTTCCTCTGGGTCTCCGGGGGGTCCTCCTGTCCTAACGTTCCTCTGGGTCTCCGGGGGGTCCTCCTGTCCTAACGTTCCTCTGGGTCTCCGGGGGGTCCTCCTGTCCTAACGTTCCTCTGGGTCTCCGGGGGGTCCTCCTGTCCTAACGTTCCTCTGGGTCTCCGGGGGGTCCTCCTGTCCTAACGTTCCCCTTGATCTCCTGCTGTAACGTTCCTCTGGCTCTCCTGTCATAACGTTCCTCTGGGTCTCTGGGGATCTCCTGCTGTAACGTTCCTCTGGGTCTCCGGGGGTCTCCTGTCCTAACGTTCCCCTTGATCTCCTTCTGTAACGTTCCCCTTGCTGCATTCCAGGCTCTGTTTGTGCGCTCGGTGCGTGCGTACAACGGGGACAACTTCCGCACCTCAGTGTCGGACATGGAGCTGGCGCTGCGGGACTTCCTCAAGGTGTACGACGAGTGTCTGGCCGCCTCCGAGGGCGCCCGGGAGGTCAGGGACTTCAAGGACTTCTACCCCTCCATCGCCGGTCCGTGCGCACGTTCGATACCTACGCACACACGCACACACAGAAACACACACACACGCGCACACAGACACACACAGACACACACACACACACACACACACACACACAGACACACACACACACACACACACACACAGACACACAGACACACCCACACACACACACACACACACACACACACACACACACACACAGAAGCACACACAGAAACACGCGCACACGACTCAAGTGTCCAGAATTGAATAAGAATAGAATTGCAATTCCACAAGTCCACACATAGAGAAGAAGACGTAATACGTTCACTCTATTATCAGATTTCCATGTGTTACACATCGTTGGAAAGCTTAGAAACTGGCACTTTGGCACTTTGATCGCTCTTTCTAACTTGCCACTTAGTCAGAGATTCTGGTGAATTAGCAGCAATGAAATGTTTCATCTTCTTATGACAAATGTACTCTTTGTAAGTCGCTTTGGATAAAAGCATCTGCTAAATGCTCTACATGTAAATGTAAATATAAACTACACTTTCAGAATCTGTGAATAACTCAAAATGCCCCAGGGATGACTCGTATCCCTAGTTTCCATGACCTGACACATATGCGAGTGAGCTGGGCTCTGTGCATTACATTGGACAGGCAGGGCTGGTTGGAGTGAGTGTGAGTGAATGGCCATTGAAAGGTGCTTGATCACATGTGAAAGTCCCAGCCCCAGTAAAGCACAGGACATCCATCACTCGAACAAGCTTTCCTCTGGTCAGGGTTTCCACAGACATTCAGTGTTATGCATCTCTTGTCAAGATTCTATGATATTATTATGATAAGGGCGGATGTCTGTCATTTCATGAAAAATCTCTATGACAAGAGTGTCCTTACAAGGTTGGCAGCAGCACAATGTCAATGACAACGAACAACAACTCACAGATGCTAAAATTTGCAAATCACAATTGTGAAAAAAATAACAAAAAGCTTGAGAAATCATTGAAAATAATCACATCACTATAGGGTCCAGGTTCACACAGGGACAGAAGGCTAGAGCTAGCTAAAACACGGACAGCCTTACCTGCCAGCAATGTGAAAGCATCGAATGAGACTAGCTCCCTTCGTTTCAGCAGGTTTTGCATCACGTTCCAAGATGTCTCAAGGAAGCAGCATACATAACGTCCCCTTTCCCCCCAGGTCGGTGCAGGCTGTTGGGGATGTGTTGCTGAACACGGGTGTGTTTTTAAACCAGAGATGTGTGTTCTCTCCCTGCGTGTGTCTGCAGATCACTACACAGAGGTTCTGGAGCGCAAGGTGAACTGCGAGAGCGAGCTGACGCCGGTGGTGGGAGGCTTCGTGGTGGAGAAGTTTGTGGCAACCATGTTCCATTACCTGCAGTTCGCTTATTATAAACGTAAGTCCTGTTTATCCCAGGCTCAAGGCCTGGTTAGTACCAATGTTAGTCCTGTTTATGACAGGTTCAAGGCCTGGTTAGTACCAACGTTAGTCCTGTTTATGACAGGTTCAAGGCCTGGTTAGTACCAACGTTAGTCCTGTTTATGACAGGCTCAAGGCCTGGTTAATACCCATGTTAGTCCTGTTTATGACAGGCTCAAGGCCTGGTTAGTACCAATGTTAGTCCTGTTTATGACAGGCTCAAGGCCTGGTTAATACCAATGTTAGTCCTGTTCATGACAGGCTCAAGGTCTGGTTAATACCAATGTTAGTCCTGTTTATGACAGATTCAAGGCATGGTTAGTACCCACATTAGTCCTGTTTATCCCAGGCTCAAGGCCTGGTTAATACCAATGCAACTCCTGCTTATGACAAACCTTTCGTTCTCTGCTTTGTAGAGCTTTACACCAGAAGAGATTGTTCAATAACAATGTTTTTATTAAAAAGGTTTGGGGCTAAACCCCAATGTCCCCAATGACAAGAGACATTTCCCTCTGTTCATCGTTGGGTTGAATGTTCCTCTCCCCAGTGAATGACATGAAGAATGCGGCGCCGTGCGTGGCCAGCTACATGCTGTTCGACCCCAGCGATGAGGTCATGAAGAACAACGTGGCCTACTACAAGTTCC
>JAXIVH010001363.1:15000-20000 GCA_036785325.1 Urophycis tenuis
GAGAGAGAGAGAGTGGAGAGAGAGAGAGAGAGAGAGTGGAGAGAGGCGGTTTGAAACGAAACATGGCGGTTGGTTTCAGCGCCCCCCCCCCCCCCCCCCCCGGGCTCGGACCCTCGGGCTGTGGCCCGGCCAGCAGCCCGGAGCGCACCGCGTCGTCTTAATAATGTTTGAACATCGTGTCTCCGTGCAGTTTGTCTCACCGCCGTGTCAAAAAAAGACAGACCACAGGAGAACATTCAGTTGGTCTCTCTATCGCTCGCCCCTCCCTCCCCTCTCTCTCTCTCTCTCTCTCTCCCTCTAGATTGTTCCGTCTCTTGTCTTGCGAACGCCCTTCCGGACCGTCCCTGTCCCCCCCCGGGCAGCCAGTCTGCCGTCCTCGGGGGGAGCTCACAGCTAGTGTTGTTCATGCTAGCATCACGAGAGCGGGGTCAGAGGTCAGGGGTCAAAATAGCCGGCTTCACAGTGGAGGCTCTGTTCTGGGGCTGTTTGGAGACAGGGGTCGCGCGGCGGGGAGCCGTCTGATGATGTCACGCGGCAGTAACCACAGGCCACACGGGTTGAGTCGTTTATTGAAACCTACAGCGGGGAAACGTACATGGACGACACCCGGACACCTGCATCCTTATCGAACTGTCCTGTGAAACGAGGACTGAGCCGGCGTGGATTCTGCACGTACAATCATTACATCAACTACAATTTTTTCAACTGTTTGTCTTTAATGTTTGGCTTGTTGCGCGGCAGCAATGCAAAAAGCTGTCAGGGAGGCGGCTGCTAACTTTGTGTTGAACTTCAGAAATAAAAAGCCATTCATTCGGACGACTTGACACTTAACCCTGTGAGACCTACCCTGAGCCTGCCATCGGCTATGAGGACCCTCTGTCACGTCTGCCCCCCCCCCCCCCCCCCCCCAAGACCAGTTATGTACGCCTGTATGGACAGCAGTTTATTCATGTCAGCATGTATTTACAGAAGCACACACTCACCACAGAAGGAATGCAATGTCAAGTTGTTAGCTTCATCTCCATCAGTAGTTTGCAAAAAGAAAATGTGTCCTAAAGAATTATATGTATGTTTATTTTATTTTTTGGTTTTGTAAAAAGACACACACACGCACAGACACACACACACACACACAGACAGACACACACGCACACACAGACGCACGCACACACACACACACACTCGCACATATTTTTTGAGAACAATGCACATAAAACTATGATAAAGCAAAATGACAAAATGATTGATCTTTTTTTTTTTTTAAATGGCGCAAATGTCAGTTCTTTGTATATGAACTCGAAATACATCCCAATGTTAATACGATCACAGTTACTGTCCTGTGAAAGCTGTGATTAGAAGTACACCCTAATAAGGATCCTATTTTCAAATTTAATAACACAAAACTATGATGGCAGCAAAAAACAAATACACAGTACCACACAAAACAATGGAAAACATAACATAATTAACGTTTACAAACCAAATCATTCCCACTGCACTGGTTATTCAAAGTAAATTTGTATAAAGATAAAAAATAAAAATAAAAACAACAAAATATTTGTACCTTCAAAATAGTTTGATTGCTGTCATGTTTTGGCAACTGACATCGGTACCTCTGTGATTACATAATATTGGTTGGCATGGCAGCACCGAGCTGTTTGATCTTGGGTTCTGAATTCTACGTGGCATCCCTCATCCAGACTCTGGTCTCTCACTGGGACCTTCAAACATGACACACCAATGACCAGAGAATCACACCAATGTGACACACACACACACACACACGCACACACACGCACACACGCACGCACTCACGTACTGACACGCATGCACACACACATACACACACACACACACACACACACACACACACACACCCACGCACTCACGTACTGACACGCATGCACACACACACATAATCAGACTGGGCGTGGCTGGGCGCACCACATCTCCATCTAGATGCCATGTAAGAAAAAAAAAAACAGATTTGCCACGTTGCACATCCCTACTACCCAACCCCATGCAATTGTCCCTGCTTCGTACGCTATCGTTTCGCTATGGGCCTCTTTCACCCAGTGGCCATCTTGGATCTAATGCGAGCTGGGCGGGGGAACTGCATGCAGACTTCCGCATTCAGTTGCACCACTGAGCTGCCATTTTGAACCAATCCAACCAGGGTGGCTGCTCAGTGAAGAAGGCCCATTGCTGACCAGGTGTAAAGGTCCTCTCTCCACCCAGTTTGTTCTGACGATACCAGCCGTGTCCATACGGGTCCATTCAGTGCTGTCTCTGCCAGAAGTCTGAACCTCAACATTCTCATAATGACGTAATAAAGTGGATTTTTTTTTTCCTCGCAACAACATAATCAAAAATAGTAAATAAAAAACACAAAATAAAAACAAAGGCGTCAAAACTATGTGACCGAATCCTCCCTTCAGGGAGTGGTCAATAATATTGGCATTAAAAAAACCTATTGTAACATGAACTAAATCCATCTACCACAATGTCTGAGGGCATATCTCAGACAGAAATTATTCTCTGTTGTCCTGCTGCTTTCACTCAGTAAACTACTAAACTACCCTGCTAAACCTAAGCCCAGTCCTAACCCCGCCCACCCCAGCCCCGGTATAAATCCTCTCTTATACATCATCGACAATTTGAGTTCTTAGTTGTGTGAAATGCTATGGACATCCCTACGCAAGTGAGGAGGACCTAACTACAACCATAAATACCTACACCTAAGTCACCATAGATACCTAAATCTAAATCCAAACACTCAATCATCATCTGATTGGCTGGACTCTAACGATCCACCCTCTCAGCTCCGCCCCCTCAGCTCCACAGTGTCCGTTCCTCCCCCCCCCCCCACCCCCAGCCCCTCCCCCAGCCCCGCCCCCTTGTTCGTTTGCTACACCTTCTGCTGCATCTCGATCTGCTGCTCCGCAGTGCACTGACCCTGGCCCTTGCCGTTCAACTGGTACATGGAGTTCTTCTGCTGCCGCCGGCGGTAGAGCCACGCCCCCACCACGGCCACCATGGCGACCGTGCAGATCGCCACGACGACGGCCGCCACGATGGAGCCGCGGCTGGACGAGCTGGGGGGAGGCGGGGGAGGGCAGTGGTCGCCGGTGCACAAGGCCTCACCCATCTCCCCCTCCACCGGCGCCCTCTCCCCGGCCTCCCCCGTCAGCGAGACCTCCGCGTCGGCGTCCGCGCCGCCCTTGGTCAGGCCCGGGCGGGGGTCCGGGACCGGGCGGTCCGAGGGGTTCTCCTCGGGCCAGGCCCGGGCGGGGTCGTCGGTGTGGCGGTGGTCCGGAGCGTCGGGGTACGAGATGGAGTCCTGGGACTCGTGGCTGTCGGGGGACGGGGTGGGCTGGCGGGGGTGGAGGGGGCGGCCGTGCCAGGCGTCTCCCACCCGGTCCCGGTCCACGTCCTGGTCCGGGTCCTGGTCCGGGTCCTGGTCCGAGTCCGGCCCCCTGGAGGGGTGCCCCGGGAGGGCGTCGGCCTCGCCGCGGGGCTCGTCTGTCGCGCCTCCACCACCACCACCACCCAGGACAACAACGACAGGCTCCTCCTCCTGGTCTGGTGACAGCTCCGCCTCCTCTGTGGAGCCGCCTTTCTCGGCCTCCTCGGGCCCCACGGGGTAGCCGTCCAGCCAGCTCTGGTCCGTTGTGGTGGTTGGCTTTCTTCCTGCCGCTTCCTGGGTGGTGGGTTCGCTTGTGGCCAGAGGGAAGTCCACCTGAGGATGCCTGTCAACATCATCAACATCATCATCATCATCATCATCATGATCGTCTTCTTCCTCTTCTTCATGGTCTTCATCGTGGTCGTCGTGGATGTCGTGGTCATCGTGCTCCTCGGTCTCATCAGTCTCATCAGCATCATCGGTGTGGTCATGGTCGCCATAGAGATCACGATCGGCGTCCCGTTCGCCCGTCTCGCCCTCTTCCTCCTCCTCCTCGGACTCCTCAAGGTGCTCGTGGTGCTCGCGGTGGTCTTCGGGCTCTTCGTCGTGGTCGTGGTCCCTCTCCCGCTCTTCATCGTGGCTGTCCTCCTCCTCCTCAGCAGCATCGCGGTCCCTCTCGCCGTGGAGGCCGTGGTCGTCGTCGTCGTGCTCGCCCATGTCGTAGTGGTCCCTGGCATCGTCGTCGTCGTCGTAGCGACCGTAGTGGTCCGTGTTGTCGCGCTGGCCCGGGTGGTAGTTCTTCACGTGTTGATTGAGCAGGTCCTCGTCCACGTCCTCCTCCCGGCGACCGTCGTCATGGACGTCGTGATCATCCCCGTCGTCGTGGTCCACGTGGTCGCTATGGCGACCGTCGTCATGGACGTCGTGATCATCCCCGTCGTCGTAGTCCACGTGGTCGTGGTGGTCCTGGTGGTCGCTATGGCGACTGTCGTCACCGTCGCCCTGTTGGCGGCTGTCATGGCGGTCGCCCTGGCGGTCCCGGCTGTCGTCGTGGTCGTGGTATCCCCCCCGCTCGCCGACCCCGTCGTCGTCGCGGCGACCGTCGAGGTCATCGTCCTCGGCATCGGGGCGGCCCTCTCTGCTCTCCTCCGATTGGTCGGCGTCGTCCGTGGTGTGAGTGATGTGCGTGACGGGGTCGCTGGGGGCGGGGTACCCCTCCTCGTGGAAGGCCTCGGACGGGAACCAGAACATGTGCTTCTGGGACAGCTGGGAGACGGGCGCCGTGGTGGCCTGCGGCGCCGCCGCCGCCGGGCCCAGCGGAGCCTCCTCCACGCCGTCAGGGTGCTCCGCCCCCCCGGCGCCCTGCGTCACCACGCCGGGCACGCCCTCCTGGTCCGAGAGCTCTTCCTCCTCCTCCTCCCCCCGCGCCTCCTCCCCCTGCTGGTCTCGGCGCCACGGCCCTCCTCTGCCCGCCGCCATGGCGGTGGGGTCCTGGCGCGGGCTCTGGGTGTCGGGCGCCGCCGGCGGTGACGCGGCCTCCCTCTCCGCCAGCGCCGCCCCGCCGTCGCTGGGGTCGTGGGGCGCGGCGTAGCCC
>JAXIVH010001364.1:0-25604 GCA_036785325.1 Urophycis tenuis
TGCGAAGCAGATGCTGAACACAGAGCAACAGATTCTGAGCGTTCAGCCCAGCTGACCCTGTTTAGTCTTATTAAAGACATGGAGGGGGCAGAGAAGAGGTGAGCCTACCTTCCCTGGACGCCTGTGAGGTCCTTTGGGGACTCCAATCTGCCAAAAGATATTAAAGAAAAGAAGGAAAAGATTGTCAAAGCAAGCAAGAGGATATTAGAAGATATTGACAGCAACTACCGCACGTTGGCAGAGCTGCAGTCTGATATTGCTCAGCTTCCATTATGATCTTGTGAACATTTTGGGATTATATATACAGTATAAATAGATAAATAGATAGATAAATGATCGACTCTGATTAATCAATCAGGCATTTAGACCGTTGCTATGGACGCTATTATAACCATCAAATCTAACAGACTAATTTTTAATTAAATTAAAAAAATGTAAGACTCATATTCTATACTATATTTTGTGTCAAATTATGGATTTCTTAAGTATGTGTGACACACGCTTAAATCAAGGGTGTGGTCAAGTTTCCCTGTGGATGTGTCTCAATTCGGCCCCCAACCCCATTCAGGTTTCCCTTTGCGTCGTTAGCAGATTGTGTCGCCTGTGGTGATTAGCAATACTGTTGCTCCTTGTTATTCTGGTTCCTTAGTTTCTACCCCATCGTTGTCACTTTTATTTCTGTTGGTTCTTGCGCCTTCTGCTTTGATTCTGCCTGCATGTTTTTCAGTTTCTTTCCCATGTGCTCCTGAGTTTGTTCATCTCTGCATTTGGGTTCACCACATGTTTCAAACCTCCTGAGAAAATGTAGTCCACACACAACAGTGCAAATGTAAAACAGTGCGCATTTAAGGTGGAGGAACCCGACATCCACTCACATCAGCGGTGTGCAACCCGGGTGGGTGTACGAGCGGCCGAAGAGGGGGCAGCTGGGAGGGCGGAGCGGAATTGGTTGGCGTAGTGGGTGGGATTGTGGGGGTGACGGGTGAACGTGGCAGCATTTCACCAGCAACCGAGAGCCCAGGCGTCTTATTCATTTCTGTGGCGACATCAAGGGCTGCTGATGACGTCATGACTCCAGGTTTCTGCTGGGTAAACAAGGCAGATAAGGACTAAGGTCGTTAGACTGGCTTTTCTGCTTATAAGAATGCAATGAGTTACAGCTAGTGACAGGTGACAATACTTGTTTGCAAGAATGTATGCCGTTCATAAAAACTGCACTATGGAACTATTCACTGCTCTGTGGAGCTCTTCACTGCAGTAGCGCTGCAAGCCATATTGGTCAATTTGGTCGATTTGTCTACAGACCAAAATTGAGTGAGAAAGAAAAAAAAACCTAATGATAAAAAGATTTTCATGACAATGATAAAAGTGCAGTGAAAGTGTTGCATAGCGCAGGCATCAGCCACATATATAGGGTTTTAACAACAAAACTAACCTCTGTGTTGACTTGTTCCTTTCCTGCTTTGCCTTGCTTTGGTTTCTCTGGCTCTCTAGGGAGGTACTTCTCCAAATAGTCAGGCAGCTTGACGTTGTTAAAAGAGGGAAGCAGAGGAGCTGACTCACCAACCACCACCACCCCAGCCTGGGTCTCACTACTGCCAGCAAGAGCCGTTGGGCGGTGGCTGTCCAAGGCATCAGCCAATGGAGCTGGGGAGGTAGGGCTATGCAGGGTTGGTGGTGGGGAAGCCTCAGGGGAAACGCTTGTTTGGGGGCTAGGTGACACCACCCCAGAGAGGGGGAGGGCCTCCAGACCGGTTCTCTTGCCTCTGGCACTGGGAGCACACAGGCTGCTGAGGATGCTGCTTCTCTCCAAGCGAGACCTCCCCTTGGTCTCCTCCTTCTTCTCTTCCTTTTCATTTGCTGTCGTTGTCGTGTTATCCTCCTCCTCCTTGTCTTCATCCTTTTCCTCGTGGGCACTCCCACTCCTCTCCTTGAGTCGCGAGTGGGTGTCCATGCTCGTGAGCAGCATGCACCTGTCCACTATGCTAGCCCGGGCGGGCTTCAGGTTGGCTTTGGTCTCGTTGCTCTGGCGCTTGGCCAGCAGACTGGGGCCCGATCTATTAGATTTCTTCCTCAACCCAAACTTGAACTCATCCGGGTCGAAGGTCTTCTCGAAGCGGTCTTCCCTGATTGCGGGCATGGCGAACGGGGGCTGCGGCGGCCGCAGGTGGCTGTGTTTGCGCGGCGGCAAGGAGAACGGGGCGCAAAGGTTCTTGATCTTCTCGACAAAGTCGTCGTCGCCCAGCTCCCCCGCCGTGTCCAGGAGGTTGCTCTCGCTGGACGAGTAGCTCAGCCGGGGAGGCTGATCCGGTATCCTGAGCCTCTGCTTGGGGAAATCCACGTCCAGCCAGCTGGATGGAGCGTCGCGCTGCGGTGACGAGTTACCCCCGCTTAGCCCCCGTGGCGAAGTCAGCCTGTTCTGAGGGGAGCGCTTGGGAGAGCCTGGGCCACTTTCAATGTTTTCCTTCCCAGTAGATGGTTTAGCAGTAGCAGGGGCACACGGGGGCGGGCCTGGCTTATTGCTGACAGGTTGAGATTCTGGGTGGATATTTTCATTAGCGGGTGAAGGCTCGCAGCCTTGAATGTTTTGTTTATCACAGGTCTCTGTTTCCATGGTGTTTGTGATGCTGGGGACAATAACTTTAACATCACATGAAATCTGTGCCACTTCTTGTGGGGCAGCAGCTGAACTGACGATATTCACTGTCTGCTGTGGCTTTTGTGAATCATTACACTGTGTCGGGTGAGCAGGGTCAATCATTATCTTCTGAGAGCTTTCGGCTCTTGTTGTTGAAAAGCTGTTGGTCAAACTTTTATTCCCAGTATGTTGGTCTGCCAAATCTTGGCTAATAAGCTTAGGGAGAGTAATGTGGGGAGAAATGGAGTTCTCCACTGATATTAAAGGCTTGTCTCTCTCATCGGATTTAACATCAGGCAGAGGTTTTGGTTTTTCAGGCACGGCTTCCACTGCCGTGCCTGTTTTAACCGGTAGAATAGAACCAAATACCTCTTGTGCAACATGACCACCAGCTTCACATGTGCGTGAGTCATCAGTCAATGTCTCTGTTTTTCCTACAGACAAACATTCAGACTGTACTTCCACCGCGGTCACTGCCGCCTTTGTTTCTTTGTTGGTGACTTTTGCAGAATCCTCTTTTGACTCATTTGTAGTCCTCTGCAACTTGGCCGAGCTGACAGGCCCCTTATCACTGTCGCTCACACACAAAGTCTGGGTGACTACAGGGGCAAGGGGTTCCACAGTCTGCTTTGGCTGAGATGTTTTCTTCATTGCCTCTGACTGGTTGGGCTCGGCGTTTAAAGTGTCTTTGGCAGGCTTGTCTCCCCCTTTTATCCCAGCCTCTGCCATACTATCCTCTCTATCTGCGGTGGTCTCTCGAGTGTTTAAAGACATTCCCTTTGTGGTAACGTTATCCACACTCATTGGCTGCGGCTTCTGTTGTTGTTGTTGTTGTTCTTGCATTTTGTCTTTGGCTTGGTCCTGGGCCTGAGGCACATTTCGGACATCTTCCTTTCTTGATTGTGCATTCTTCTGTTTACGCTCATCTTCACTTTGATTGATCTTCTCTGTTTTTAACACTTGTTGTTTAACACTCCCTTTAGCTTTGCTTTCTGCCTCTTTTAGAGGCTGCTCTGATTTAACACAAACAACGGATGCACTTTGCTCTACTGGGGGTGGTTTCTCAATGAGAGGTTGTTCTACTATCAAGGATTTGGGGGAGGGGAGTGCTTCACCATTGTCTTTTGAAACATCTCCCCCCTTCCGATCAGATACTGGTTCATGACCTGCAGGTTTTTCCTTTTTCCCAGGTAAACTAGCGAGATCAATAGGCTGCTTTGTTTTGAGGTGGGAAACGCCAGTATCAGGCTCTTCATTTTCAGTGACAGATTTTGCCAACCCCTTCCCCTTTACTGATTGGGCTTGAATGTCTTTAGGTCCTGGCTCTTTATCTGAAGGCTCTACTGGCTTGCCTGAAGCATGCTTGGTGGAATCAGTAACCAGGGGTTTTTCATCCACAGAACAATTTCCTAGAGATTTATCTGATTGAACTTTGCCTGGATCTGTTAACGTCAGCACTGGTGAAGTAGGCCCCACAGTGGCTGATATCTTTTCCTGTTGGCTGGAAGTCAATAAGGGCTCATCATTTGAGCAGTCTGATTTCATATCATTAGTGGGACTGGCTAGCTCTTTACTCCTTTTCTTCTTAGAGTTGGAGTCGGTCCTGCTAGTTGTTTTGGCCTGTGGTTTAATGTCATTAGCATGCTCGTCAGAGTCACCAGGACCCGGTCTATTTGATCCAACACTGTTCAGTGTTGTAAGTAGATCCTTCGCTTCTGTGGACTCTTTTGAGTATTTAGTTCTAGATTCTGTCTGCGGTTGCTCGCGACCTGAAATGTCCCCCCCTTCAACGGTGCCATCTGGCACGTCGTGTTTGGATTTGAGCGCAGGTGTTTTCTCATTGACAGCCAGTTTGTCCTGAATGTCCAGTTGGGATGGCTTTGACACGGCCCTCGAAGCCACAGGGGAGGAGGTTTTCAGGGACATTCTCGGCATTGCAAGCTTTGGAGACACTGGCGTCTTGTTTTCAGATTTGCACGCCTCTATGTTTCTCGCCCGCTCCTTAACAGTCTTGGCCTTCTCCTGCGCAGGTGGAGCTGAACTTGACCTGACATCGCCAAGGCGCTCCACTGACTTTGACCTGGAGCCTCCCTCTTCAAAGGTCGACACTAGCGATCTAGAGATGGTGCTGACCGGCGAAGCGTCAGCACTCCTTGGGTTATGGAAGGTCTTCTTCCCAGCACCGGGTCTCTGCGCCTCAAAGACGTTAATCTTATCTGCGATCCGACCTGAAACAACGTGCTTCGGTTCCTCCTCCAGTTTCCCCAGATTCCGTTTTCTGTGAAAAAAGAGATTCAAATCAGCCCACAAGTTGGTATTCTTTTAAATCTCACGCATTCAATGTGAGGGTCATTTATTTTCTTATGAGAAAAAAGTTGTCAGAGTACATTACTGGTGAATATGGTCCACCTTTAATTCTCTCTCTTCTGTTTATTATCAGCCCCAGGATAGGTGTGTTGTATCATAATTGCTGCTGGTTATTATGTGAGTTTT
Organism: Urophycis tenuis; assembly: GCA_036785325.1. Classification (NCBI taxonomy): domain Eukaryota; kingdom Metazoa; phylum Chordata; class Actinopteri; order Gadiformes; family Phycidae; genus Urophycis; species Urophycis tenuis. The sequence continues at coordinate 5,132 of JAXIVH010001364.1, forward strand.
AGTGTGCTGTTCACAACTAAAAGGTCTAAATCTAATGATTTGTCATGTTTGTGGTATTTCACCCTAGGGAAGGCATTCTTTGTTTTAAGTAAACACTTAAATATCATATTTCACAACTCTTCAACTATGTTTTACCAATGTCCTTAGTGGACATGCTAAATTTACATGTATTCACATTAATAAATCCCAATTGCTAGTTTTTCTGTATAACTTAAAATGGAAGCACAGCAGTAGTGATTGTATCATAGCTTGTTGTATTTGTAAACAGCACAACTGGGCAACTCCCTTCCTTAAACAAACTTCAAAAAATAGACAGAACTTACCCTGTAAAATCCTCCGTTTCACAAATATCCTTGTCGGCATCCCGACGTTTTGATAATCCTGAATGAAAGTTCTGGGGATCATTTCCACTTATTGACCCAGGTTGTGGATCAGCATTTACAAGAACCTTCTTTGGAAATATCTTTACCTCGCTTTTGGAAACCTTAATACTTCTACGTTTGGATTCCGGTGTCTCAGTTTTCCTCTCCAACTTAAATTCATCATCCATGGCTCTCTCCCCATCCACTGCCGCCCAGGTGGTGTCGGTAGGGCCGCTAGAGTGTGTGCCTTGATAGCCCTTTGACTGCTTGCTCTGTGGTGGTTGTCTCTGAATAGCTGTGGGCGGTGTCTTGTTTTTCCCTCCACCAGATAAGCTCTGATTGGAGGCGGAGTTTCCTCCTGCTTCTCCCAGGTGAGTCTCCACCCCTGGTGCCTGAGCACCGGTCAACAACGTACCACCTGATGCATCCTGTGCCTTGGTGGGCGTGTTCTCCTGGGAGTTGCTCTCCGCGTCTCCCTGGGAGTGCTTCCTGGACTTTCTCCGGCTGGTGTTTTTACGGCCCATCCTGTTTGATTCTGTCTCCTCTGACTCAGGCTTGGGGCTTGCCCTGTCGGATGGCGGAGTGAAAGCTAATTCCGCCGGGGTACTCAAATGGCCCCGCGCTGTTCTCGGGCCGCTCCTGATCTGCCACTGCTCCTGGCAGCTGTTCCACGGTGAATCGAGAGCATCCAGTGACTTGGCCTTGGCGATAACATGGAAGCTTTTCTCTAGCCTCGTACGAACCACTTCCTTCCCGGCGCATGGGTCGTTCCCGCTGTTTATCACGCTGGTCTCTTCCTCCAGGTACACGTGGAGTTTCTTGCCTCCCTGGTTGTGTGCTTGCCTCTGAGCCTGGGTGTGGAGTGCATCAGCCTTCCCGGCCACTCCCTGCACACGTGCGTGAGACAGACGCGTCAGATCACAAGTTCTGTTCTCCGAGGCAGGATCTCCCGGAACTGTCGTTCCGCTGCTGCTGCCGCCGCTGCTGCTGCCACTTCTGCTGCTGCCGCTGCTGCTGCTGCTGCTGCTGCTCGCCCAACCCTGTCCTCTCCTCCCCTCTAGAAACTCCCTAGCATCTAGAAACTCCTCCTCCTTCGGCCCTCGTTCTGCTGGCTCCCAGTCGGTTGACAAAAAGGGGCCGCCTCTGCGGGCAGACTGGGTGGCGTCCTCCTTCTCGGAGGAGAAAGTATCCCTGGAGAGGAGCGACCGCTCTGGGTTGGGGCTCCGGGTGCGAGTCCCCCCTTCCCTCTGCCAACTTTCCCGGGGCGCTCTCACAGACTCTGCCTTTTCTTCTCCTGCCTCTCCTGCGTCTGTGTTTGGCCCAGGGGGCAGCTCGCTAGTTGGGGTGGCATTCTCAGCTTTCAGATCCCTGGGAATTTGTGTCCTCCACGGAGAGAACCAGCTGCCGATTCGCCCCAAGACCCCAGTGCCCGCTTCCTCTTCTGGGCTTCCAGACTATGAATACAGACAGGGAAAAAGATACTTAGAAAAACCGTTGAGAGTAATTATGATGGTAGTTAATCATGCTGTTATCAGTCAAATCAATCTTCAGTCGAATGTAAGCATACTTTGAATAGAGTGAAGCATATGGGTTACAAAGGTTACAAAAGAGACAGAAAACAGCATGACATATTTTTAAAAGGTAATTAATTGGGATGTAAGAATGATAGAACACGTACACCTATACATTACATACACATGTTGAATCATGTTTTTTTTTCAGTACAGCCGTGCAGTTCTCAGCATTACAAGCAGCTTAAACTTTTTCAGCTTACCGTAGAAAAAACCATATCATTGAGACTCTTTACGTAGGATGTGAACATGTTTTTGGTTTAAACAAAAAACTGGAGAAAAAAAACCTACAGACCATAGAACAGAGATATACTCTACTGTTCTATGATAAAAATAGCAGCATTTACAAAAGGCGTTTGTGCCTTAGCAAAGTGGTGTCCAAGTTAAAAAAAAAAAAAAAGTTAATTTGCAACTCACCCTCAATTACGCTAGAATTTGTTTTTTTTCGCACATGTCTCTAAAAAGCGACCGTTAACATCTATTGAGAACGCCATGCAGTTAGATGCATGCCAAACAGATGGACATCAGCTGCGCTCCGTTCCCCTATAGTTCCATCCGAGAGAGTGCTCCGTCTTGCATGACCTACAAGAAGACACTAGTCACCAAAAGTATGCGTGGCGTGCGGGCGCCGTTTTGCCTTTGGCTCGGCGCGCCCACAAGCGCGGGCGCGCGCTCGCTCCAACGCAACTTTTCCAAGGGAAATGACGTCACCCGCTGTATTTAGTTACTCTGCCCGTTCTTCAGCGAAGAAAGTGTGTTGACAGTTGTTATTACTAGGGCAGAGACAATGTTTCATTTCAGTGGGGTGCCATACTAAAACACTGCGGACTTCAGGCTAAAGCATATTACTACAATCCGTCTTATGATGTCGAACAAAGTAAATGGGATGGAATTGTATTAGGCCTACTGGTTCAGGCTATTTTGTATTTGTTGCAACTATTTTAACATGTTGGATATTTGGGTCCAGTCTATTCGTTGTGATAAGCCTACCTTTGATTTGTCACCAGGATGATATGGTCAAAACTTTAAAAAGTATGTTTATTTCCCCAATTCTAATATGAAGCCTCTGCTGTATTTTACCTACGGCAAAACTTGATCGGGGATGCTTGTAGATCGGGTTTTTCCCCCCTCCGAAACTGTGTTAGCATCTGAACCAACAGGGCCACTGCATAGCCTATTTCGAAAGCATATTTAAACTATTCCCCCAACTTGTTCCAAATGTGTTACGCTATAGGCGATTCATTAGTAACCGTCACACAATAGTCAATGTTAACGGCATGCATTGGCCTACGGTGCCCATTTGACTTCAATTCAAATCCCATTCAAATGCATCATGCTCTCAAGTCTTACCATGACGGTATTTCTTGATCTCAGTTGAAGTCAATAGGAATCTGTCGCACCAATCCGCCGTAGAACACTTGAATTAAGCCTGTGTCGCTGCTGCCGGGCTTCTGAGGCAACCAGCTTCTCATCCCCCTCGGTACCCTGAGCTGCGAACCTAATGAATATTCAGTGGCTTCGCTGACTGAGATGTCCAGCTATAGCAGTGGCGAAATGGCAATTATTTTTTGATGAAGTCGAATGACAATGTATTGCAATGTGACTTGAGAAAGTTGAAAGCTTTGCAGGAATCTGCCCGGGCTAGGTAACACGCCCCGCGGTTTAACGCGCTTTGACAGAGCGCACAGGGCGGTTATTGTGCAACGACACTGGGCCTCCAAAAATACAAACACATCGCTGACGCCAGTAAGTAATGACCCCACATGGACATACACGTACCCAACTCCTTGCACGCACACACACACACACCAGCTAACGTTCTTTCATCTATTTTATTCCATAGAACTTCCCACGTGTCAATGTATTTCTCTGAAGCTGTGGGCTTGACTCTCCCTCTCTCTCTTTCTCTTTAGTCACACTCTCTCTCGGCTTAAATTATTGATTGCAACAGAAGCTGAAACCGGTTCGGTCCCAGCCCATGAAAGTTTAAAACACTGCTTTGCATGAAGTACCTCGCAATTATGATGCACACACATCCCCCGACCAGGTTGATTTAATTATACAGGCTTTCAGAGCTAACAATACAATGAATAAATGCGAACAATGCAGACACATTTAGCAGGCGACTTTGACCGAGCACAACATAGTTTGTTGACTCATTTGGGTCCCAGAGGCACAAGACAGAACATATTTTGCAATGTTAGTGTGTCCCTGTGGGAATGTAAAAAAAAAAAAAAAAAAAAAAAAGGATTAAAGCTGTCGTCGCGTCTTCATTATCATCATTATTTCGTTTTAAACTTAGCCCTTTGTTTCAGAGTCACAGCCCCAGCGGGCGTCCCGGGCCCGCGCTCCTCTGCACTCTGCGACGCACCGCAGCCCACAGCACAGACGAGTAGGAGAAGAAACAACATCACTTGATTAAAACAAAAAAGGTCCCATATCGCTGCTTTTCGAATCACTTCAAGTCAACAAGTCACATTCAACGGTTCAAACAGCTTCAAGGGCTGCGTTCAGGACACAAATCACAGAAAAACAGAAAAACATCCCTTTGTAACCAGAGCGATTCAAAAGTGTATCCTTTCTTGGTATATCTTCCCATTAGGTTCACACCAACATACACATACTCATATGATGTTTTGAAAACAGCTGCTTTAAGGGCAACAAATCCCGCATGCGCCTCCTTCGTCATGTTGATTTGACTTTGACATACAGTAGGTGTAGTCATTCTGCTGGACCTGTCAGAAGCCTTTCACCAGATCCTCCTGTCCACCCTCCAGGAACTGAGAGTCTCAGGCTCTGCACTCTCCCTGTTCACACCCTACCTGACAGATCACACATACAGAGGGTAAGCTGGAAAGAATCTGTGAACCCTGTAGTCCCACGACTGGGGTCCCTCAGGATTCTGCTCTGGGTCTCATCCTCTTCTTTCTGTACACCAAGTCACAGAGAGAAGAGGATGGCTGTTCCTACCATAGCTATGTCCATAGCAGATGTATTTGTTATATATTTTTTTGGGGGGGTATTTTATTTTATGTTCATGTTTTTACATTTAGATTTTATATTTTTGTATTATATTTATATTCATGTGTACCCTGGCTGCTATGGCAACCCAATTTCCCTTAGGAGATTAATAAAGTTTTATGTTATCATATCTCATCTTATCTTATCTTATCTTGTAAATGTTAAAAAGACAATGATGTCTTTTTCACGGTGTGAAACCCAGGTGACACAGTGTGAATATCTGCGTGTCTGGCTGACATCTCTCAGTGGATGGCGACACACAACACACACGCTCAATCAGGACAAGGCTGAGCTGCTCTTCCTTCCAGGGAAGGCGTCTCCCTTCCACAACCCCTCTATTTAATATTGTATAGATATCGAGAACTCGTACGGCAACACTCCTGAGTGTGACACTGGATGACCCGCTGTCCTTCAGCGCAGAACATGGCAGTGGACGGCCCCGCTCCTGCAGATTCACGCTCCACAACTTCTGGAGGACATGTCTGTTTCTCACCAAGGCCACACACAGCTTTTTACTCCAGGCTCTCGTCATCATGAGTCCAGACTAGTGCAACTCGGTGGCCTGCCAGCGTGTGTCACGCAGCTCATCCAGAATGCTGCACTCTGACGGGTCTTTAACCGACCTAAGTTATCCTACTCTCCTACACTGGCTACCATGGGCCGCTCAAATCTGAATCAAGTCACTCGTTGCTTCCCTAGTTGCGGGCTGTGATTGGCTCAGGCCCGTTAGCATGCAGGATAGCGCCAGACCGTAGACCTCAGCCCATCCACTACGCTCTACGACTGCCAAACAGCTTGGCGCTCTGTCACTGGGGGGGGGGGGGGCAGCTGCCACTCTACACAATCCTGAATGTCTACTGTCCGGGCTCCACTGTTACAGCAAGCGTCCCACTTCCCATCCGGACAGCAGAAACCCAACACATCTGCTACCGCACACTGGAAACTGCTGGAGGAAATGTTCCTATTTTATACATGTTATGGACTTGCATGCTTGGGTGGGTTGTGTCTCCATAGTTGAATACACGTATTGTTTTAAGTCGCTAATGATAAGCATCAGCCAAATAAATGTGATGTCATGTACAGCTGTAAGTATATAGTGCGAATAGCCATAGGTCTTGGTCTCACACCAACTCATTCTAAGCTTTTGTGCTCTCCTCAGTTCTTAATTATTAGTTATGAATGCTGCTGCTGCTGTGTGTGTGTGCGTGTGTGTGTGTGTGTGTGTGTGTGTGTGTGTGTGTGTGTGTGTGTGTGTGTGTGTGTGTGTGTGTGTGTGTGTGTGTGTGTGTGTGAGAGAGTGAGTGAGTGAGTGAGTGAGTGAGTGAGTGAGTGTGTGTCTGTGTGTGTGTGTGTGTGTGTGTGTGTGTGTGTGTGTGTGTGTGTGTGTGTGTGTATGTGTGTGTGTGTGTATGTGTGTGTGTGTGTGGGCTGCTCACCATGGTTACATTACAAAATGTATGGAAGCTTGAAAGCTGAGAATTACAGATGTGCTGTTGCTTTGAATTCACCTCCATAATGAGCTGTGATCCTTGTGTTTCGTACCGCGCCTTTGTGCATTGATCTCCTTTGCAACCAAGAGGCGTTGATCGATGATAAGTGGTCATTTTTCCTATGATAATGACTATTTCAGATCGTGTTTTTTTATATTTTTTTATTCAAATGGAGGTTTTGAGTGCCAAACGTTTACAATACATTACAGCTGTAGTCTGTCCCTGTGTTTCTTAACAGAGACACCGCAACCCTGGACCCCGTAGCATATGAATGGTCAAGTAGTTGGCATTCCCCGTGTTTCAGTATCGACTCGAACACAGCGGTGACCACTCGTTCCTTTCGTAGCTTCACAAACAATAAAGGGGCATCGAGGGTCTAATATAGGCTATTTCACCATGGTCGGCACAAGAACCCCCATCCAAGGTCCACCTGTTTGTCGGCAAAACTCGACGTGACAACACACCGAATGCGCCAGTCTCCGTGGTATTCATTGAGTTCGTGAACCGTTTTTTTTTTTTTTTTTTTTTTTTTAAACAGATTTTTATTGGTTTTCAACAGAAACACAAAATATACATTATACATTTTGCCATCATATCAGTAACAGATAAATAAAATAAAATGTTGCCATCCATCCATCCTTAGCAGGCAAATCATCCAGTTAACTGCCCCTCATCTGCCCCCGCAGTGCAAACAGGCACCCTCCTCATATTGCTCTATATACACACACATCTCCCATCAATGTAGTCCCAGTCACATCAGCACCCCACAGTAAACAGTGATACATCAAGTAAACAGTAAACAGTGATACATCAAGCGGTAAGTGCCACACTGTAAGAAAAGACCCTTACAGATTTATATCAGGTGGGCGTGGCCATTGTAAGGAAGACTGGCCCCTCATCACTAGCTGAGTCAATTCGTCAGGTAGATAGTTGAGCAGAGGGGCCAACACCTCACCAAAGGACCCCTCATTACCCCTCACAACTGCACTAAGTCGTTCATGGGGGAGGACCCGGAATATTTCCCTATACCATAAGGTGACAGTAGGTGGTTTATCTTTTATCCAGTTAATTAAAATACATTTTCTGGCCAATAGTAGTAATTTGTCACATAGTTTGAACTTCAAACGGGTTAGAGCCACCTCCTTTGAGGGGAGGCCGAGGATGAAAAGGCCAGGGTCCCTCTTCACCTTTGCTTGGAAGATGCCACTCAGTTCCTGTGAGATCGTTCCCCAAAATCTTTTTATCAATTTGCATTGCCAGAAGTAATGATAATATGTTCCTACCCCTCTATGACACTTGTTACACAGAGGTGAGACCTGACGGTCCATCTTATTTAGTATGTAAGGAGTCAGGTGTAGACGGTGTAATATTTTATACTGTGTCTCTCTCAATCTATTACATGTAAAGGTGGATTTAAATGCTACAATGGCCTCCTGCCAGTCATCCTCAATATACTCTGTGTCAAGATCTTTCTCCCACCTCTGTGCAATGCTTGTGATATCACCTGGACTAAGAGAGTATAGCAGTGCATAGAAGGAAGAGATAAAATGGGTGAGACCTCTACGGGAAATAAGGAACCTCTCAACATCACTGTACAACACTGGGTCAAGAGAGAGTAAGGTCCTAGATCCAACAAAGTGCCTGACCTGGAGAAAGCCAAAATGATGTTTTGTGGGAATACTGAATTTGGACTGCAGTTGTTGGAAGGTCATTAACGTCCTATTGTCGTATAGGTCTCAAATCACACGCGCCCCATTGCCATGCCACATGTCAAAAAATATTGGGAAGGAGACCTGGGGGGAAATCCTGGTTCCTCGTAAGAGGGGTCAGGAATTAGGTATGACCTCCCCTGCCTATATATTTACAGATTTCCTGCCATACTCTAATTGTGTTGTATATAATTGGGTTATTCTTGACATCCCTATGCAGCCCTTTCCTATCACCCATGACCAAGCTCCAAAGTGAGGATGGCAAAGCGGACCACGAATCTAGACAGGGCTTGGATTGGAGATGAGCATGTAACCATTCCCATAGGAAGCGAGCGTGACATGCCCAGTTATAGAGAATTATGTTCGGTAGGCCCAGGCCTCCCCTGTCTGAGGGTAGCTGTAATGTTTTCATTCTCTGTCTGGGCCTCTTGCCATGCCATATGAACCTAGAGAATGCCCTCTCCATATCAAGAGCAACCTTCTTGGAAATCCACAGGGGTAGCATTTATAGGGGATATAATAACCTGGGAAATACATTCATTTTGATTAGGCTAATGCGCCCCATAAGGGATAAGGGTAGATCATGCCATCTATCTAGGTCCTTCTTTATTTTACTTGCCAAGGGAGAGAAGTTAAGCTTCCATAGCTCTGTCAGGTCTGGTGAGAATTTCGTGAACCGTTTAAATGAACACATCAATAAATAATTTCAATGACACAAATGCAGCTGATTAAGTAGCTCATTCTGTTGAAGGGGAACATTAATTGAATGCATGTCTGGGTCTTCCTTCATTATGTTGCCTTGAGACGAATGTTCTCCTTCATTCTCAATTCTCCAAGGGCTTTATTTATTTTTTAAATCTCTCTCTCTCTCTCTCTCTCTCTCTCTCTCTCTCTCTCTCTCTCTCTCTCTCTCTCTCTCTCTCTCTCTCTCTCTCTCTCTCTCTCTCTCTCTCTCTCTCTGTTTGCAGCAGCAGCGCAACAAACGTAAGCCTATAGACGTCTGTAGACAGTGAAAGAAAGAGGAGAGAATAGCTTGAGTCACCTCGCTCCATGGCCCCATCCACTGGCTGCCAACGCTCATCGCTCCCCCACAGTGGAAAGAGACGGTCAGAACCCAACCCTGTTCGGAAAGAACCGCTACGAGCACTGCAGTCGCTCCTTCTATGTGAATCGTCTCGGTACGCAGGAGTTAAAAAGAAAACCAACAACCTCAAATTATTTTTTATTTTTTAGATCAAAATGATTTGTGCTTGAAATGCACACAATTGTTCCTGCAAGCGAAAGTACAAATATGTAGGCCTATAGGCTTCTTTTTTGTGTGTCTGTGTATTCATTGGGGTTGTTATTCACTCATTCCTTTCGTGTTCTTTCTCCATACGAGTTTTTTTTTTTTTTCTTCAGAGTGACTCATAGATGGTTCCAACCAGCGTTCCAACCCACATGTCTCGGTGTGGCTTGCGTTCAAACGGCCATCTTGCTCTGCTCAGCCTGGACTGTAACGTACGTTGTTTATATACACATGATAAGTAACAAAATAAAAAGTGCTGTGATGTAGTTTTAAGCCCTCATCTTAAAATTGAGGGCTTTAGCCCCTCCACATTCTTAAAGCTGATGACCCATAATGGATTTTTTATACAAAACATATGGTTGTCCTTTATTCGTTACCGCGGTGGACTGAAGGAATCTTTTAGTTCCTTAAAAAGTGGGAATAAAGGTTCCGGGTACATTGGGTGGAAATGGGTCTTATAATTGGATTGGAAAATTGGATTTAATTTGATTATCTCTGTTGTTGTTGTTGTTGTTGTTGTGGTTGTGGTTGCTCTTCTTTCGCAATTCCACTTAGGTCATGTGACACTTATACATGTCCAGACCTAATAAGGAATATTCCTCCCACAGCCCACAGGAAGAATGCTTATTCCAGCATCAAGCAACATCTGTTCTGTGTTGATACAAAACAATGCCACCAGAGAAATGTACGTATGAGTGAGCATACGAATTGAATACCCACATGTTGACTTTTTTCAGTCGAAGCAGTCGAAGAATCTTTTGGTAGCCTCTTATGAGCATCGTTTCCCATGGCAACAAAGAACCCAAATAGATCCCACATCAAATGTGTCCTCTGTATTTGACTTGCTTTTAAAAAAACATATTTTAAGTGTACACCATGGTCAGTGCACTCAATTAATAGAACTGCTCCTCTGTACAGAACATTCAGTACGTTTACATGCAGCAAGAAATTCGAATTTCTGATCGGATCAGATAATGACATGCGTAAGACCGGATCACTTGTCCGAGTATACATGCCGTTCAGAGAATCGGATTAACAGCCAGAGCATGGGCTGACTCTGGACGCTATGTGTCGCTGCGCATGTGCAGAATGGCACTGCGCATGCGCAGAATGCAAAATCCGATTCAGATCCGATTGCTGAGTATACATGCCGTTAAAAGTCCGACTATGAACGAATTATCCAGGTGTTGTTATCCGATTTTGAGATGTCCGAAGTAGGTCGGATTAAGGTGTTTACATGCACTTAAAAAGTCCGAACGATGTCTTATACGATTAGAAATTCGAATTCTTGCTGCATGTAAACGTACTGATTGCATCGGTCTTTTTCTAAAGTACACAAAACGTATTGTGAGAGGGCAAAGGACAATGAGGTGAAGGAACCGAAGAATGAATCCCTACCTTGGAATATGGAGGAAGGCCTTAATGGGCTGTTTGTCACCATCACAGTGATTGATTTGCTCTCCTTAATGGCTTGTTATTGCAGAGTGACTCACTGGCATTCTCAGCACAACTGCTCATTAGGCAAATTAGGAGTTTGAGCAGCCGGTAACCAGTGGATGTACACCTCGGCCCTGTTCCCCGCATGATTACCTTTTGTTACATGACTAAAGAGGTGTGTGCCATTCAGGCACATCAACAGCTGGCTTTACAGAAAGCCGGTGGACACTGGAGTGTGTGTGTGTGTGCACGTATGTGTGTTTGAGTGTGGGTGTGTCTGATGACACACCCACCAGAGTTAACCAGAGTTATCCAGACATGTTCTCTGAGAACTGAGCACTCCGCTCAACTACCTCAGCTGGTCGACTGGTACCTCCATCACTAAAAGGAGGAAAAGGCCGGATGGCGAAATCTCAACTCTTCTCCGTTCTGGCACCGCAGTGGTGGAACGAGCTCCCTGCCAATGTCAGGACTGCAGAGTCACTCCCCATCTTCAGGAAGAGACTCTCGACCGACTTGTTCAGAGTTCACCTGAACCCTGCATAACCGTACCCTCATGCTCTTATTTGTTGTAGGTCTTGGCACTTTAATCGCTCTTTGAAACTTGGCACTTAGTCAGAGATGTTGTATCCTAGCAATGGTTAACCTAGCAATTGAAATGCTTGAAACTTGTTCTGGTGACTTTCTTACTGTATTAGCAGCAATTAAATGTTACACCTTCTTATGACAAATGTAGTCATTGTAAGTCGCTTTGGATAAAAGCGTCTGCCAAATGCCCTATGTAAATGTTAATGTAAATGTTAATGTAAATGTTAATGGTGACTCAAAGGATGAGGCAGATATCACACTGGCTTCGATGATTGCCTGTGACACTTCCGTAAGACGATGATGACTCGTGTCCATTTCTTATATTCCATGTGTCAATCTGAATATATATATATATATATATATATATATATATATATATATATATATATATATATATATATATATATACCAAACATTTGTAGGTAACATTTGTGGGTAGCCCACAGAACACATTTGTGTTCAACCCCTCTGTAGAATACATAGATTTTGTATTTTGTATTTTAGATTTTGATCAATCCAATCTCGGACCTCAAGAGGTAAAATATAAACGTGTTGTCATCTAGTCATATATACAACGTTGTATATACATATATATATATATATATATATATATATATATATATATATATATATATATATATATACATTTAAAATTTATATGATGTTACATGTTGTTTGGCACGTTGTGGTGTTTCTCCGAGAGAATATCTTTCTTTACATCACATTTATTTATATCCATTGTAAGATGCAGAGCGAGGATTCCAGCTCTTCAGATATACACAACAGAATATAAACAGTGGAAAAAACTGCAGAACCAAAAGGCCTACTGCCTACCCCCCCCCCCCCCCTCCCCCTCGGTTGGCCAGGCTCTTTTATCCATAGCATGGCCTTTTCACAGTAGGAAGCCACTGAGCTATTAGTCACCCCCATACACTCCGTTGTCTCAATCTAATATTCCCTATCTAGTTGTTCCCAGTTAGAGGCATGGAAATTAAATTTTACACCGTGACCTTATAAAACAAATAGCTTAGGCAAATACGTTCGCGCCTCTCACAGTTACTTCGTTTGATGAGTACCGCCAAGCAAACCCAACAAAGACATTGAAAACTAGGCTATATATATATATATATATATATATACTGTATATATCCCTTTGAGAACCACACAAAGAGGAGCAAATATAAGGTGTCTCATAATCCCTTTGAACAGACAAACAGCAAAAAAAAAAAGTAAAATCCTGCTGGGACTTTGGGTCCGTGTCTGGACCCCTGTGCCCCCCCCCCCCCCCCCCCGTCAGGCGACGGCGCCGCGTGCTTCCGGGGGTCTGTGGGCGGGCGCCGGGCGGGACGGGGGCCCCGCAGACCAGCAGGTCGTCGTCCCCCAGCAGCGATGTGCTGCTGGGGGACTCCGAGTTCACAAAGTTGGGAATGTCAAAGTGGGACATGATGGCGTCCTCCGTGCCCTCCGACCCCGACTCCCGGGCGGCCCCGCCCCCCCCCGCCGCTCCTCCCACGGGCCACCGCCCCGCGTCGTTGCCGCGGTCGCGGTCGTGTTCGTCCCCGCTCTCGTCCGCCGTCCTCTCCGTCGGGGGTCCGTCCGGGGGTCCGTCCGGGGGTCCCCGTCCCCGGGCCCGGCCCCGAGCCCCAAGCGGGGCCCCAGGCGGGGCCCCAGGCGCGCTCTGCCTCTGAGGGGGCTCCTCCTCGCTGATGTAGAAGTGGAAGAAGGAGCGAGGCTCGCCCAGCAGGGGCCGGGAGAAGGCCTTCTCCGGGTCGTCCGGAGCGGGGAAGTCAGCTGCCAGACAGCTGCCCGGCCGGTGGCGCTTCTCCGGGGGCTCGGTGGTCCTGGGGGGGGGGGGGAGGGAGACGGGGGGAGGGACACGGGGGGAGGGGATGCACGGGTCAGAAGATCGGAGCACCTCGCGGAGGAAATGCTTCCTTCCTTGTTCTTTTTTTTTTTTTTGGTTGTTTTTTTTGTTTTTTTGTTATCACAGTATTTGCTTGTTGTCGCCGCCCATTCATTTTCTTTTTCTGTTCCTTTTAATCAGTCTATCCTGTGTCTTGTTTAGGATCTAAATGGGTCAGTCAAAAAAAGTGCAAATACGTAGCGCGTGAGATGGGACCTCGGGCGCCTCTCCTTTAGCACTCCAATAACGCTGCCTCCCCTGGCAGCACCTCCTCCCCTTAAGGCGTGTGTGCAGGGAGTTCGCTTATTTCTGGTCCAATTTGCTTCACCAAGTGCAATACCAAACCATTCTCCTCCCCATGTGAGGCTAACCTGAAACCCCCTCAGACAGGTTTGCCTCTACACCTCGACTGTGAGGGGTGAGGCGGTGGAGATAGTGAGAGGGGGGCGTGGCACTCAGCACCCAACTACAAGAGAGGTTTGTTAGGGAATGAGGTCAGGTGCTGTCCATGTACGAATCACCAGTCTTGTCTATTAGAGAGAACGAGAGAGAGAGAGAGAGAGAGAGAGAGAGAGAGAGAGAGAGAGAGAGAGAGAGAGAGAGAGAGAGAGAGAGAGAGAGAGAGAGAGAGAGAGAGAGAGAGAGAGAGAGAGAGAGAGAGAGAGAGAGAGAGAGAGAGAGAGAGAGTTGATTTGAATGAATCTGTCAAATGAAGAGGTGACGGTAGTGGAAGACAGCCCAATGGACTGGTATTCACGCATAATTTATATTCTTGTTGTGAATCAACTATTCGGTGTGGGAGACGATTGTGGTGGAGGGCCTGGGCTGCCAATGGGCAGAGCCTGCATTGTTTACATGTCTTTCCCACAATGGCATACTGTGGAGTAAAGTGAGATTACTTCATCATTCACTGTCAGGATGCGGTTTCCAATGTGTGACTCTCTCTCTGCTCTAGTCTGTCCGTCCGTACGTCCTCATTAGGATTTGTATCAGTGGATCGTGCTAAACATCCAATCAGAAGGGGACATGTGTGTGTGTGTGTGTGTGTGTGTCTGTGTGTGTGTGTGTACTGTATGTGTGTGTACTGTGTGTGTGTGTGTGTGTATCTTGGGTGACAGTGGGAAGTCTGTGTGTGTCTGTGTGTCCGTGTGAGAGAATGTGTGTGTGCCAACGTGTGTGTGGTGGGTCTGTGTGTGTGTGTGTGTGTGTGTGTGTGTGTGTGTGTGTGTGTGTGCGTGTGTACGCGCGCGCGCGTGTGTGTGCATGTGTGTGTGTGTGTGTGTGTGACATGGTCGGGTGGATTGAATGGAGCTCTCCCTGTGACCAATGGAGAGCTCCACAACGCTGCCTCTCCATGTGACCAATGGAGAGCTCCACAACGTCGCTGCCTCACTTACTCCTGGTGGGGGGGTGCTCCTGTCTTGGTCAACAGCGTGAGAACAAAGAACATGAAGATGACAAACACAGCCAGGCCCACCCAGAAGCCGATCACAATGGAGTCTGGAAATGACAGGGAGTGAGAGAGAGAGAGAGAGAGAGAGAGAGAGAGAGAGAGAGAGAGAGAGAGATGTTAGAAACAAACATGAGTGTCACAAACATATGGAACACCGTATTATATATTATATACAGTATGTGTCACGTGCGGTTCTTCTCTCTGTCCCTCATCTATCGTGTCTAACTCTCAGGAGCATTTTTCAACAAATGGTCTACAAATGACTGAACAGTGGCTGCTTGTTTGCCGGCTCTCTCTTGCTCTCGCTCTCTATCGCTGCCATTTCACTATTTGTTCCGGTCAAAGTGCAAGTGAACAGTATGCCATACCTGAAATAGTTGCACAAAAGGAACAAATCACTTTATACAGAATCATGCAAAATATGCATGCAGGTAAATGAGCCTGCATAGCCTACATGTAGCCTTTGATGGACGCTCAGCTATATGCATATTCCAATTAGGGAAGAGGAAGGTGGAAGAACAGAAGAAGATGGAAGTTCAGAGAAATGAGGGCAATGTTATCCAGCTTACATCTATGGGCTTTGAGACCCTCGAAAGACACTGGCTCTTCGTCGTCATAGTATTCATATTGCCACACGTAGTCACTGCGATGAGGATTTGATCGGCTCTGGTTCTGAAATTCGGTCATCTCAAAAGGAAATCTTCTCGCAGGTCCTACCTTTGTTTATTCATTTCATTAGATCAACGTCAAAGTCACACCCACACAACTTATATGGCTGCAAAAACTATCCACACAAAAAAGAGAGAGTTAAAAGTAAGATCAGCAACAAGGCAAGAGGATAGACAAAATTAAAAAAAAAATGAATTACAACAAAACATGAAAAGGAAAATAATCGCGCACTTCGATACGCACGTCTTAACGAGGTGGGGTGCCACGACGCCGAATATCCATCTTGAAAACGGCGAGGGGACTAGTGGGTCCGTTACTGGTCCGTTATTTCCAAATAAATCCAAGCAAGCTGCAGCGACGACTGCCAGTGCGCTCCTCCAGCACCAGGGAAAATAAGCTTTCACGGCTGCCTGAGCGCTGACGGGATGCCACGACTGTTGACTGTGGGTGGGGATGAAAATCGTCCCGTTCCACACGAGACATAGCCCGCACGTATACACATTGGTTTATGTAATTTTTTTATGTGGCCAGTGGATCATTTAAGTAAAAAATAAAATAAAAATAAAACCGTCACCTTTTTTTTATTTTTTTTATTTATTTATTTTTTATTTATTTTTTATTTTATTTATTTAATATTTACTGAGACCTTGTGGTCTCCATTTGTCATTCCCATGTTTTTTAGACATGGGAACGAAATTTCGTTCTCTGCATGTGACCCATCCTAATAGGCTTGTGTCTGACCGTTGTTGTGACTACTGAGGTCAGAGTCAGACACACCTGGATTAATCAGTTTGTCCAATAATGTAAGACAGGAAGTAAAGGAGCCTGTTTAAGTTCAGGAAGTAGTGGAGCTCGGCATAAAGCCTATTGTACATAGGAGCAGTGCATAGATCAGCGCCCGGGGAGCAAGTTGGGGTTTCAGGGTTCATTGCTCAGTGACACTTCGACATGCAGACAGTTTTGGAAGTGGGGATCAAGGGGATCGAACCCCCGATCTGTCCACCCGCTCTACCCAATGCCAATTTCAAATAATGTTTTTGTCTGGAATGAATTTTAATTGGCAACTCAGTCTATTGCAATCGGCAAGTGTCACGACTGGCCTGTGCCGAGTTGATTTGAAGGACGCCATCACCTTTTTCTCTTCCAATGAGAAAGAGGATCCTGTTGTTCACCACAGCAGGATCGTGGTGAACAACCCTGCTGTTAACTGGCAAGTGCTGTTTAATACAGCCAACCAGCTTTACCTGGGTACCAGACAAAATACTTGTTATAATTGTCACAGTTCTGCATACAATGCAATATTTGCGTCACGCATTCTTTCTATTTGTAAACATTTGAAAAATCGTGCGTATTCCTTTGTAATAATGGAATACGTTGCAGCAGACATGTTTCACAAACACTGAAAATAGGTATTTCCATGAGTCGCCCACTTGGATTTCACATCTTGAACCGGTGGAGTGACCTGCAGGGGTGTCGTGTATCTACAAATAAATGCAATATGTATATAGGTGAGACATTTGATCTTCCTCTTTATTTGCTAACGAGGTAACAGGAAAGCAACGCATAGCCTGAAACTCAAGTGTGACCTCACGCTCGGTCTCATCACGAGGGCGCGTGCACCAATGCAGCATCCAATGAACACAGAGGGTCATATATACATAACATATATATTCCATCCATTATCGTAACCGCTTAACCGCGGGGGGGCTGGAGCCAGTCCGAGCTGCAACGGGCGAGAGGCGGGGTACACCCGGTCGCCAGCCTATCACAGGGCTAACATATATAGACAAACAACCGTTCACACTCACATACACACCTATGGTCAATTTAGAGACACCAATTAACCTAATCCTGTTCCTGTAACCTGTAATCATGTTTTTGGTCTGTGGGAGGAAGCCGGAGTACCCGGAGAGAACCCACGCAAGCACGGGGGAGAACATGCAAACTCCACACAGAAAGGTCCCGGGGTCCCAGGCGGATTCGAACCCAGAACCCTCTTGCTGTGAGGCGACAGTGCTAACCACTGCACCACCGTGCCGCCCTAAACATATATATTAACTCATATAAATTCTTAGTGTATCTCCATCTTATATATATACAGTCTATGATCTCCATACACTACACAGGTATGGGACCTTCTTCGCTGGGCCCCTGATCTTTTAGAATGCATGACTGTACAATTGTTCATTTTAGACAAACAATATGAATTCATAACACACTATTCCACACAAACCGTCATACAAAAAATACAATCTACAATGAGCAGCTTAAAAGTTCTTAAGACAGAAAATGCTTTTGCAACGGCGCACGTTTATTTGCTCCACTGATCAGTAAATCATACACCACCCATGGACCAGTGAACATAGACTTCTAAACTTACCACGCCGAATTCGTCTTTCGTTCTTGCACTGCTCACGTTACAAATCGTAAGTCACTTAATATACAGCGATCCCCACGCCCCCACAGCCTCGGCGAGACATTCATTTTCAACACAGAACCCTCAATAGAAGTACACACGGGGGCCTACAGGGCAACCCAGCGCACGAGCAGGGCGCTGGAACGTAAGCATGGCGCTGGGATTATCTTCTTGTTCACTGCTGGTGCCGAGAAGCCCGTACTTATCTGGCGTTCCAGCGGTTCTGTGGTGCCTGCAGTTCTGACTCCGACTACATACACCGTGAGAGAAGCGCGCCCCCCCGTGCTTTGATCAGCCCCCCTGGTGGCTAGGTTTGCAGCAGTGCTACAGCAGTTGAGTTTGACGAGGCTGATGTCTCACTGAAGGAGGAGCGTGAGAAGTGGTTCGTGAGTGGAATATGCAGAACGCAGCCCCCTTTTTTTCTCTCTCTCTTTTTTTTTTTTTTTTTTTAAATCGGTCTGTCCGCCCGGTCACATCAAAGACAGACCAAGACCTACACACCCATAATCAAATGAGGCTTTTATTAAGCTAATGTGATGAATGCATGTATGCCATGCGCCATAGCACAGATTTATTCATTCTTCATACATATGTATGTATACATGTGTATATGCACTGGGTGCTCAACAGCAAGTACACTCGTCATAGGTTACTGGTCATCGGAGGCCTTTGATGGGGCACAGGTAGGCTACTGGGCTGTATCATTGGTACACTGGTATCATTGAGAATTGACAATAATGATAAATATGCAGGAGCAAGGACAGAAATGAGGACTGTTTATATACTGTATATACAGTATATACTGTATATAGGAGGAAGCGTTGCAGCACTGAAATACTGACCACTTCTACGGCAACCACATTTATCCTCTGCTACATTCAAATGTGTTTGTCCTTAATCTTTAGTTGCCTTATCTTCTGAAACTCTAATTGGATGCTGTCATATCATTTACTTGCGCAGTGTGCCACACTGTGATGATATATTGCATCATTTTTGATTCAACCTCGAAAATAACATTAAGATAAAAAAATAAACCCAACGCCTATTTGTAGCGATATCCCTCAAATAATACACGCTCGCTTCCCGCTGCGCAACCTATATTTGTACAGAGAGTCAGATTGTTCGCAGTGTTTAGCATTGATATTTTTCGCCTTGATCTGATGATATGTAGATGTTAATCACACCGCATCTGCCCAATCGCACCATTAAACATTCAGATTCACACACACACACATGCACACACATACACACACACACACACACACACTGCGGCCCACTCTTTCACCCTTTGCTGCAGTGCTGGCGTTACAACATCACAGGTGTGCCATTTTATTTTTCAAAGGGGAGCCTGGAAATCGACTGTGTTCTCCTTCATAGTGCAGACAGCTTTCATGGTGATTAGCGCCGGGAATCAGCGGGAATGAGTGCAGTGCCCAACCATCAGGATGGACATGGTAGGTTGATATAGATGCATGGAGCCCAGAGTAATGACTATGGTATTGACCTATTGGCTATTGGGAAAGTGCCTTTAGAATCCGCAATCATCTGGCCTTGCTTTAAACCCCTATTACTCGGCCAATCACAAAGCCACGCACACACGCACACAGACACACAAACACACACATGCACAAACCCACGGCCACACATGCACACACACACACACACACACACACACACACACACACACACAACACACACACACACACACACACACACACACACACACACACACACACAGGTTGGCAGATAGAGTTGAGTTGAGGGACAATGGGGTTTGGTTGTTTTAGTTATTTTAGGTATACTAAAACCTGTATAAAGTCTAACTGCTGTAGGTGGTCACTGGTCATTGTGGCCCCTCCAGTTTTGATTGTTAGGACACATTATTTAAGTATTTATGTTGTTGTTTTTTTAATTATATTGCACTGTGTATGTTTTATGTTTACTGTGGTGTAAGACAGTTATGTAAATAAAAACCCAGTAACAATTTCCATGGAAATTAGTAATATAAAAAACTTGTTGAAATGGGAAGTTGTGCTTTGGTGTTGTGCATTACCATACATGCTATTTTGACAAATACCCCAATAGCTTTGAGAATGGTAACACTGGTTCCAGAATTGAGCCAAAGCAATTGAGAAAAAAAAAACAACTGGTAATAATTATTATAATTATGATGGCCAGCTGGTCTGTTTTGGCTGTGCGTTTTGCTACCACTGTTATTTTCCTGTTTTCCTTTATCTTCCTCTCACTCTCTTTTGCACAATCTCTCCATTATCTCTCTCCCCCCCTCTCTCTCTCTCTACTCTCTCGTGGTATCTCTCTTTCATTTATAACATAAAACAGTTGAACAAAAGGTCTGATACCATTTGTAGACAGAAGCTAGTGGTGACTATGAGGCCAAGGCAGCGTCAGGGGGACCTAGAAAATAACTCCAACAAAGTGGAAACCTTTGAATTTCATTGCTGTGGAGCATTTTTTTGTAATATATAAAAGCAGGAAGAACAAAGAGAATTGTCAGAATCAATAGAGCTATTATTGGCTGCTTTTGTGAAAGCTCAAGTTCAAATTT
>JAXIVH010001365.1:0-12500 GCA_036785325.1 Urophycis tenuis
CATCCAGCCAGCCGGCCAGTAATTCTGTTATAGTTGGACAAATCAGTCCTTTGTGCTGTTACATGCACACCAGTGTTCACATATGCAGTGAGCTGTGAGAAAATGTTTTGCGACAAAGGAGAGGAAGTGATGTCATCGTAATTGAGAGGGAGGAAAACATACACACACACGCCATGACGTCGAATGTTACATGACTGTGGGCGCCTTCACACCTGTGGTAGGTGGTCTGGGCCGGTCTGGACTCAGGACTCCCATTGTAAAGCAGTGGCCCGGGGCCCAGCGGGTTTGCCTGCCTATTGGACCTTAAGTGCTTGAGTCTCGGTGCCGTCTTGTTGCGGGGACAATACAAATAGAGCATCAACAACTCTGCGCTGCATCGGGTTTTGTCTTTTTTCCTATCAATAATAAATAGCCACCATTCGGCCTTTCCACCATGCGGTCACTGAACAATGTGCAAAAAAGCATCAGAGTTTTTGTGTTTAATCCGTTCACGTAGGCCCGCCGCCTGGCTCAATGTAATTACATTTTGCCTTTGTGGGCTTGTGTGGGCTCACGCTCACACCTGTAGTGAACCTGACCGCCATCTTCACTCAGAGCACATTCCTTTGTCTGGTCCAGAGTTCCAATGAGCGCACCGTACTGTCAGGGGAAACGCTGCAGGGGGCGATACAAATGGAACAGCTCAGGTGTGAAGGCACCTACCCACACACACACACACACACACACAAACACACACACCACACACACAAACACACACACCACACACACAGACACACAAACACACACACCACACACACACACACACCACACACACAGACACACACACACACACACACAGACACACACCACACACACAGACACACACACACACACACACACACAGACACACACACCACACACACAGACCACACACACACACACACACACACACACACACACACACACACCACACACACACACACACACACACACACACACACACACACACACACACACACACACACACACACACACACAACACACACACACACACACACACAACACCGGGGTCACAGCTACAGCGGTGGGTGCTGACAGGTGACTGGAGATGGAGGAAGGTGTTGAGACGGAGATGTTGGACACGAGGGGATCAGTACCCTCAACACGCCCTCAGCACGGGGAATGGCAGCGAGCGCTCGGGGCCAGCAGGCTCAGCGGCCAACAGGCCCTGCAGCTCAGCACGTTGGCCCGGGTACAGATGTCTGTCAGTCAGTCTGTTCATCATGTGGCGGAAATACTGTTTGTCTGTCTGCTGGGAAATACTGGATCTACTTAAAACCTGTTTGTGTATCTGTTATCATGTCTGTATCTGTATGCGTCAGCACGTATGCCTGTCTATCTGTATATATATGCTGTCTTAACTATACATGCCATCACTGTCACCATATGAATTACATTTGAAATATAATGTGTATATGTAAATATGCAAATTGTATATCTATATAGTATAGATTATATATATCTATCCTATATCTGAATATGAATGAATATCTTAACTGTGTTTTCCAACCCTTCCAATAACAACGTGTTTGAGAATCCAACCCAGGTTCATGAGATGCGAATGTGCGACCCACCTGACCCATTACACTGACATTTCTTCAAGACAAATACATGGAAATATATATTGAGGACTTCATTTCCATACAACCACCACCTCCCCCAGATAGAGATCTAAGGCCAAGCTACATCTACTGGTGCTCATTTCAATGAGGACAGCTCAGGTGTCAGATCATTGATACATTCTGAGGACATTACATTGCAACATAATTAATATGGACTTAGGACCTGGCATCATGATACCACAATGTCCTTATCTGTATTCAGACCTTACACATACACTCCAAAGATGTTATCACCAAGGGCATTCGCCGCAAGACTTCCAAACAGGCGCCTAACCAACCCGCCTTGGTGTTTTCCAGGCAGCTGCCAGTAAAACCCGCCGTCGACTCCCCAGAGTCCAGCCCCCCGGCCCCCCTTGCCCTGTCCCGTCCTCAACCCGGGGGGGGGGGGGGGGGGGGGGGGCATGACGGAGAACTGCTGTTTGTTTGTAAGCCTAATGGATTCTATAAAAAAGGAGACAGCGTGGGGTTTTTATTGGCTTCTCTCTGCCTCGCTTTTTTATTTTCCATTTCTCTTTCCGCCACCTTTTCTTGAGGTTGCCGGTCTCGCCGCACTCCTCCGCCACTCATACACTCATACACACTCATACACTCATACACACTCATACACTCATACACACTCATACACTCATACACACTCATACACACTCATACGCTCATACACACTCATACACTCATACACACTCATACACACTCATACACACTCATACACTCATACACACTCATACACTCATACACACTCATACACTCATACACTCATACACACTCATACACTCATACACACTCATACACACTCATACACTCATACACACTCATACACTCATACACTCATACACACTCATACACTCATACACACTCATACCATCACTCATACACACTCATACACTCATTACACACTCACACACTCATACACACTCATACACACTCATACACACTCACACACTCATACACACTCATACACACTCATACACACTCATACACTCATACACACTCATACACTCATACACACTCATACACACTCATACACTCATACACTCATACACACTCATACACTCATACACACTCATACACTCATACACACTCATACACTCATACACACTCATACACTCATACACACTCATACACTCATACACTCATACACACTCATACACACTCATACACTCATACACACTCATACACTCATACACACTCATACACACTCATACACTCATACACACTCATACACTCATACACACTCATACACACTCACACACTCATACACACTCATACACTCATACACACTCATACACACTCATACACTCATACACACTCATACACACTCATACACTCATACACACTCATACACACTCATACACTCATACACACTCATACACTCATACACACTCATACACACTCATACACACTCATACACACTCATACACTCATACACACTCATACACACTCATACACTCATACACACTCATACACTCATACACACTCATACACACTCATACACACTCATACACACTCATACACACTCATACACTCATACACACTCATACACTCCTACACTCATACACACTCATACTCTTCATCTCTCCCTGAGTCTCTCCCCTCCTTCACGTCCCCCCTTCTTCCCCTCGCCTCATCCCATCTCCTCATTCCATCTTCTCCTCTTCGCTTTCCATCCCCTCTACTCTTGATCCATCTCTTCTTTCCTTAACTCATCACTCTTCCTCCTTCCCTGTTCTCCTCTATCATTCCATCATCTCCCCACTCCATCGTCTCATACATCTCTCTCTTCTCCCCTGATCGCCATTCCCTATCCTCCTCCCCTCTGGTTCCTTCTCTTCACCTCGGGTTCCTTCTCCTCATCTCGGGTTCCTTATCTTCACCTCGGGTTCCTTCTCTTCACCTCGGGTTCCTTCTCCTCATCTCGGGTTCCTTATCTTCACCTCGGGTTCCTTCTCCTCATCTCGGGTTCCTTATCTTCACCTCGGGTTCCTTCTCCTCACCTCGGGTTCCTTCTCCTCACCTCGGGTTTCTTGTCCTCTCCTCGGGTTTCTTGTCCTCCCCTCGGGTTCCTTCTCCTCCCCTCTGCTACCTTCACCTCCCCTCTGGTACCTTCACCTCCCCTCTGGTACCTTCACCTCCCCTCTGGTACCTTCACCTCCCCTCTGGTACCTTCTCCTCCCCTCTGGTTCCTTCACCTCCCCTCTGGTACCTTCACCTCCCCTCTGGTACCTTCACCTCCCCTCTGGTACCTTCTCCTCCCCTCTGGTTCCTTCACCTCCCCTCTGGTACCTTCACCTCCCCTCTGGTACCTTCTCCTCCCCTCTGGTTCCTTCACCTCCCCTCTGGTACCTTCACCTCCCCTCTGGTACCTTCACCTCCCCTCTGGTACCTTCACCTCCCCTCTGGTACCTTCTCCTCCCCTCTGGTTCCTTCACCTCCCCTCTGGTACCTTCACCTCCCCTCTGGTACCTTCTCCTCCCCTCTGGTTCCTTCACCTCCCCTCTGGTACCTTCACCTCCCCTCTGGTACCTTCACCTCCCCTCTGGTACCTTCACCTACCCTCTGGTACCTTCACCTCCCCTCTGGTACCTTCACCTCCCCTCTGGTACCTTCACCTCCCCTCTGGTTCCTTCACCTCCCCTCTGGTTCCTTCTCCTCAACTCTGGTTGCTTCTCCTCACCTTTTGTTCCATCGCTTCATCTCCAACCTACTCCTACTCTTTCCATCTACACTGAGACTGATGCGTAGAACATTGTAATTTCCAAACCAGATGAAGCTGACCTGACATTCAGTCAGGTTCCTCCATAACCTGGAGCTGGACATCCTTGTGCAGTGTGGAACCCAACCGTTTACGGCACATGATCCGATCTTTTAGGTATGATCATACATGCAGCCCAACATCTCACATTTTGTGCATCTGCTTCCACACGTAGCTTGAAACCCGACTAAAATCTGCATTTAAATCAGGGTTGCACCATATTAAGCGATTTGCTCATGGCTATGAATCATTATGCAGTCTACTCATACAAACGGGTCGTTTATAAGACAAAGCTTTAAACTATTTGGTTTATAAAAAGTAAATTAAAAAAGTAAATGACCTGTAGCTTATAAGTCAGCCATCTAACCCTCAGTGGGGAGCCGACCCAGAGACTGGGATACACACTGTCCTCATGTGTTCTGATCCATCACCTCCACACACCAGCTGGATATCCTACTGCATTATGGGCTGTTTCCTCTTGGCTGGCCATGCAGTTCCCGGTAGGATGGTTTTAAAACTAATCATCAGATGTTCTTTTATGTTACAATTTCTTGTTTGTCAGATATTGTTTTGTGTTGTTGGCGAACGTTGAAGCATGTGATGCAAGACATTTTTTCGTGTGAATGGACAATAAAGTATCATTATCATTATCATTATCATTATCACACACACACACACACACACACACACACACACACACACACACACACACACACACACACACACACACACACACACACACACACACACACACACACACACACACACACACACACACACACACACACACACACACACACACACACACACACACACACACACACACACACACACACACGTCCACACTCTTGACACTGGTGACCTCCAGTGGTCTGTCCCAATCATTAGATGAGTGACTCCCAGAACACCCACCACATAAAGAATGCAATCTAAACGTCATTCATGGACCTTAATCCCATTGGAAAAGACACTTCTTCATTTTTATTAAAAAACACAAAAATCTGTGTCTCTTAGTCTCTCTGTGTCTTACTCTCTCTTCGAAAAAAACAGAGAATCCTATGAACTTTGACCTCGGGGGTGTACTACGAACCTCGATTAACATACCCAGGCTTTCTTTGGATAACCTGGTTCGACAAATACGAAACTCGCAATCAAAGTTAAACGGTACCACGAAGATCACTTACGATTTGATTTGTCAAGCCAGGTTTTCCGCTTTAGTTTCGATGCGCGTTCCCGTAAAAGGGGCGTAACCCAACGTTATTCACCATGACGCAATGGATCCGACGGAGCGAAAAGGGGCTATGTACTTCACTCAGGAGGAGCAAGTAGTCATTATGAACTCATACGAGGAGTTTAAAAGAAAATAACGGCAAGGGGCAATACTGTTGCCCATAATAAGGCTAGGGAGGCGTGCTGGCAAAAAATAGCAGATTCTGTGCGTAAGTGAAAATATTCTGCAATTGTCTAAAAATAACTATGCCAAATGCAGAATTGTTCGCCATTAATCAGAATCAGAATCAGAAACAAGTTTATTGCCAAGTAGGTTTGCACCTACGAGGAATTTGACTTGGTGCAATTGGTGCAAGAGAAAAACAGTATTAATAATATAAATAAAATAACTATAAATATATACAATATATACGGAGCAGTAGTGCGTGCAAATTACTTGTCGGATATGGGATTCGAACCCACGCCTCCAAGGGAGACTGCGACCTGAACGCAGCGCCTTACACCGCTGTTCCATCCTTACATTTTGGGAAAAGCAGGGGTGGACTGGCCATCTGGCATACCCGGCATCGTCCCGGTGGGCCGTTGACCCAATGTGGGCCGGTCCGGTCCGCTATGTTTTTTTTTTTTCTTCTCTAAATTCCCTCCAATTAGGACGTCCAATTGGTTACAGAGGGCTAGCAGTGTGTTACCAGCAATACCAGCATCAATCATGCGCTGACAATGCTGTCAATCACAACACAAACCAGGGTGGGCGCCACTGGGCGGGACCTCATGGCATGTCGCGGGAGTCGCGAGACGGGCTGCTGCTGAGCTGAATGGATAAGCGTAAGAAACGGCTGGGTGGCGCTGAAAAAGTATGACTTAAAAAGCTGAAGTCTCTGGAGGTGGAAGCTGTTAAATGCTCTAAATTGACAGACCTATTTGGTGCCGGGGTCACCACCTCAGCAGGCGCTGCTGCGCCGGGAGACGAGCGAGTGGAGGCATTCATGGTAAGTAACGCTACATTTTGAGACATGTCCGAAACAAAGTAGAAAACGTTTTTACGTTGAATGTGATGTGACCTAATTAACTGCATATTGTGACAACATATTAGCCCAGAGTTGAAGGGCTGTGACTGTTGGTAGTTGTGGTTGATTTTGTTTAAATATGCGGAATTGTGTGTTATTTTGTTAGACGGTTTAGCTAAGCTAGCTAACAGCTGCTAACGTCAGCGGTCTCTTGTTGCCATAGCAACAGTAAACATTGACCTGGACTAATGATGCAGAAATACAGATGAGATACTTTGAATTTTAGCACAAAATACAAGTAAACCTATAGGAAATAATCAGTTTAATCTGCAATATTTGCCATTGAATTTATTGTAATCTTTCAATTCATGTATTGTTTACTGAGGTGATAACTATTTTGTAGGTATAATTTGTGTGTAACTTTAATTTCTGTGTAAATGTGTTACTTTTACTTTAGTTTTCAAATGGCTGTGTATAGTGCTGTCCTGAGTATTTTCAGATATTGTCACAAAGATCTGACATGCCATCATTCACCATTAGCATTTCAATAACTAACAAAAAAACAAAGAAAAGGCAGCATATGGGACTCAACATAATATATGATGCTGCTGCATATGGCTCACATAGTCATACTATACTATATGTGTGATAAAATGACAATTTGTAATTCATAAATGTCTCTTTATATTCTCTGCTACCATCATCTCCTGTCAAACAGGTTTTCCTGACCTGCAAGAAGTTCTTCTATGATGCTTGAGAGAGAGAGGGCTTCCTCTTGACTTTGTGAGTTTATTATGCAACTTGTTTTGTCTCAGATTGAAACAAAAGGTTTGATTATGATTATGGTTGAAGATGGTTGAAGATTTTCATATTGATGATTTTAATTTCAAACATCTGCATATCTTTTAAGTTCAATTAACAGTTATGCAGGTAGGCCTTAGGGCTCTTTTGAGACTTAAGTCATCCATGACAGATACATTTCACTAAGTGTCACTACATCATAAAAAGGCTACATGGCTACATATACTTATCAGCACACAGATACTGAGTACAAGTTCTGTTTGCTGTTTCTTGCAGGTCAAGAATTTGGTGAGGAGTGGAGCTGGCAGGCTGCGGACGAGGAAGTAGGGCAATATGTTATGGCATATTCAGACCTGTAATTCATGTCAAGACTTTTTCACACAGCTATAAATAAAACTTTTCTTTTCAGTTCTCTGTTTATGGTTTCATAATGACTCACTGAGTCACTGTTAAAACAAATGAGTTTCAGCTCTAATGCTGCTACTGTATGTAATATGTTTCTATTTAGATTATTTGTCACAATATTTTGTTATTATTGTCTGAGTCTGGTTTTAGCTAATGCTGGGCTTACACCAAAAGATTTTCAGTCACAGACTAAAAACTGAAAGGGTATGAGGGTTCTTCCCCTTAATCTCGTCCCACCACTATAACTTCTGTTGTGATTTGACACTATAATGTATAAAGACTGATTGATTGATTGCTATAGCTGTCAATTTTAGTCCATGAGTTCATAGTTACGTGCTTTATTTGTTAACTGCTATCAAGGAATATGACTCTCCTTTGTAGTACGCATGAGAGGAGATGCTGTGAGATTTGTGGACTTCTATG
The DNA here is from genome assembly GCA_036785325.1 of Urophycis tenuis. NCBI lineage: Eukaryota > Metazoa > Chordata > Actinopteri > Gadiformes > Phycidae > Urophycis > Urophycis tenuis. The sequence continues at coordinate 8,277 of JAXIVH010001365.1, forward strand.
TAGTGTCCGCTGATAATGTAGTGGGCTGGTCTGGACAAAAAATGCCAGGGCTGAATTTTTGTCCCAGTCCACCCCTGGGGAAAAGTGTGCATATGATTGTAAAATGCAAAAGCAACCTCCGACCTGCTATATTGTGTAATTTAGGGAATTCATTTAAAATACATCCTATATGTAAAAAAGTATTGCATGTGCCGGAAGGTAGTGACGGTGGTGTGGTGGATCAGTATGTGAACTGCACGCCAGCGATCGGTGTTCATATCTTGCCTGTCCATCATCATGCCTTTTACCCCATCTAGATTGGGTGTTAGCACGACCATCCGAACATGGGTACAAGTAAGAAATAAGCACAAAAAAAGAGTATTTTATTTTATTCTATTCTATTCTATTCTATTCTAAAAAAAATATTCAATGTGGTAAGTTGCAATAATGTCAGGTGAATGTAGCCTATGATTTTCAATAGGATAGGCTCTAACCTTTCATCTGATGTTGATTACCTGTAGCAAATAAGAAAAAAACTCATCGAAACACCCTGAATAGGAGGCGGCGCTCAGCTTTAAGTAGCCGATCTAATGGGAAAGTTAGCTGAAAACCTCCTCCCGACCAGGTTTGGTTGCGAGCATAAGTTACCATGGTGATATAGCGCCGCTAAAAGAGAGCGACTTTCGTATGACAGCTAACCCAGGCTTTGAGCTCAACATACCTCGCTAACCCACTAATCGAGCTTCGTAGTACACCCCCCTCATCTACACTTTGAATGCATAGAACTGTCTCAGCAATTTGTCAACAAGTTTCCATGCATACACAAGCTCACAGAGAGAAACACAGACAAACACCAACACACACACACACACAAACACACACCGTTTCCAAAAACAAATGTGCTGAATTAATCTTCCATTTCATCTTGCAGAGCAATAGAACAAAAACACATGCCTTCATCATTATTCTCATCCACCTCCACTTCATCTCGCTCCCAGCATGACGCCTGCCTTGCAATCTGCCTGACAGACCTTCCTCCAGGCTTCTGTCAGCCAATCAGGGATGAGTAATGAGAGGCAATGACCACAGAGCTGTGGCCTGTTAAGTGCTGGGGCGTACTGGAAGCTGACCAGATAAGGATTTCCATTCAGCTTCGCTTTCAAACCTACAGTAGGCTATATCAGTAGCCGAGCAGTGTATGGGGGGAAAAAAATGGAGGGGAGTCCATCCATCAAGAGAAGCGTGGGGTCTCAAGACCCTGTGAGACCATCTGCGTTTTGAGCCAGCAGGCACTGAAACCAAACACAACACGGTGCTTCCTTTGTCATCAAGCACCACGACACCGGCTCCCACAAGACCACTTTCAACTTTGTGAGAGGAATGCTCGTTCTGTGAGTCATTGCTATGTTTTCCACAAACACTGAACGCACATTGACTCCAAATGACAACAGTGCTGTATTGCCCTTATTTGCATTTGTGGGAGGCCTGTGCACTAAATGCTCTTGACAGACCAGATGAAGTGAAGCCAGGAGAGACGGTTACCATGGTTTGAAGACCCAGGCTGATGTTATAAATTGTTGTTCACATATTCTCTGCAGTGGCGTTCATTTGCATCAAGTAACTTAAACAACTTCACACAATAGTAATCCCTGTGAAATCTCCCACCATGAATCCTATGGATTTATTTAGCAGACAATTCTGTCTGCTAATGCCTCTGAAGACTGGAGACATTGTGGTTCAAACCAAGACCTTTGGGCTGGATGTGAAACACGCGGACCACGAGACTGCCCTGGCCCCCCCAATGAAGGAGCATGAAGAGAAGCTGCTAGAGTTGGCCAGCATCACTCAACACACAAACCCCAGCAGCCACACCCTTTGGTGTTCACACACCTTTAATAAACTCCCCTTTTACCACACTTCTGCCCATGCTTGCAGGCAGACCAAGTTCAAACCCACAAAAACCAGGCTCTTCCTTGGGCTTTGGTTCACGGACTGCAGGGTAAAAAACTTATGTTTAAACAGCAGTACTACTACTAACTAACGTTATTGAGCAAGGCAGCTTAGGCAGTCTCTATCAAAGGGACTGATACATAACATAACTAAACATATAAATAACATAGTTAATGCAGTAGTAATGAATACTTGTACTTAAATACTTCTACCTGAGTACTTGAATACTTGTGAATAATGTGCCTAGTAATCATTCATTCATGGTGTTGTTCACCAATGGTGTTCATGTTAACATAGGTATTAATTTATTCATTATTTAATAGGGTTACCCTTAGGCCTACACGAGTGCCATATAATAATGCTTATTACTGCATTACATGAATCAATGCCTTATGAATTTAGCTTTATAGTAAAGTGTTACCAATATAGCTACAAAATGTATGCTTACATGATAACTTCCGGATTTTCATAATTTTGTGTTTCAGCCATGCAACAGCTCTGCGAGCTGCAACCCACCGTGTTGGGGCAGTAGTGCCCCATCAATGTCCTCTGAAAGTGCTTGTTTGTGCCACTGACAGGCTCAGGTTGTTAGTGTAAGTGTCTGACAACATGATGGAAAGGATCCCTACAGAAGTACAACTCTTTGCCTTCACCATTCACTTGATCCGGTCTGTTTGTTATTGTGTCTAACAAAGTCTCGCTCAAGGAGGTTCTGCTCTGAATTCGTGCAAGAGCTGTTGCACGTCATTACAATATCAACCCTCCGTCAGCCAAATATTTTAGACAACACTACGCTATCTTCTGAAGTCCAACACAAGAAACTCGAGTACGTACTCCACTCTCCATCTGTAACTCACATTTACCACACACAGTAAGCCTGCTGCCCTACTTCATTGCAGCCTGTTTCGCGGTCGCAATGGCAGCGCACTCGCTCAATACCGAACCAATTTAAAAAGATGGTGTCCGCATTAGTCGCTTAGACCAACAATGATGGGAAAATAAGGTACGGCTTGACAGACCCCGGAGTTAGCCTCTAAGGATTTGCAGTATCTCCTGAATAAAATAAACTGGACAAACGAGGAGCGACAGAAACGGCAATGACATCCAATCAGATGCAAACACTCCTAAAGCCTCCTGTCAGTGTTATGCAGTCCGAAGTGTTGAGTCATCGGCAGCCAGCCATCAGGTGACTATGAGGGCAATGGGTGAGCAGCTCATTCTTTGTAGATGAGGTGAGTATGCAAGTATGGGGCGTGTTAGAGAGAAGCAGTCATACGAGTTATACTTGACTGGTCGTAGGGCATATGTCCAGACAATAAAACACATGCATCGGTATGCTAAATGCTGGTTATCAGTCCAATGTGGTCGCACGATATGCTCATCTCTGAAAAAACAGCCATTACAAACCATGAATATGGTAGGTGTAACGTTAGTAATGGTGATAACGTTATCAGGGTGTTCCGTGGTTAACCTTAACTGCCACAACGATTGAGTTATTCAAACCACACACACATACGTATGACAATGGAAACCCAAAAGGGATGGTCTACATGCAGTGTCATTTCATAAATTAGGTTACATTAAAGAACTATTGCAAATACTTCCTAGCTAACGATGCCTTGCTGTTAAGGGTAGGCTAACTAGCTGTCAACTGAACAGTCATGTAAACAAAGCAGATACTGTTAGCCCAGCAAGCTAACGTCACCGAACAACTTACAGTAGTAGGCCACGACGGGGTCTCTTTTATCGTGCTCCTGTGCGGTCCGTAGATGATGTTGGACAGCTTTAAACTGCGCCGGTAGAGCCATTTTTGTTTGAAAACGCTCAACAAAAACGGGTCAACATCAATATAAAGTGAAGGCTGTGTCGTTGTTGTCAGAAATTACTGTTTCATTACTTCCGCGTCTGCAACCAATAGGCGAACACTTCACACACAACGTCATTCTATTGTACAGGTGTACCCTGGGCGTAACTGTACATAAGTACGGTGTGCCTGGTATTGAAGCTGCATTTAGAGTTTTCTAATGTCATCTAAACACGTGTAATACCAAACCGAGTTTGTATTTGTAGAGACACTTTCTTTTCGTAATAATTTTATTTGTCTTGTGAAACACAAGTATTATCATAAAATATTTATAATAGCAAAAATCATAAAATGATTGAAAATTATATTTTTTTGTCCAGATAACATGAGATTTGTAATTTCATGACATGACAGTACAACCACAGCATTGACTGAAACCACCATGTCAAAGCACAAAGCACATACAGGATGTGTTTGAAGTATCTACATCG
>JAXIVH010001365.1:17500-25551 GCA_036785325.1 Urophycis tenuis
GTGCTGTCTTGCGATGCGTTGTGGCTTCGTCTTATTCCAGTTTACTTTAATTTTGTTTCCGTATCGTCTGAGTCACTGGTTTGAAAATGTAAAATGTCATGTTCACGTTTGGTTAGATTCAGAGTCACTTGACCTTCAACAGAGAGCTGCTCCTTTGCTGTGTGCATGCGGTCCATACCTGCGGCGTGATTGGTCGGAACTGGTTGTAGCAGTAGAGGTTGAGCTCTCTGCGGTCGGGGTCACAGCTGAAGTGGAGCGCCTCGTTACCATACACAGCGAAGCCCAGCACCCCCAGGAAGAACATCCGCACCGAGCCAAAGAACAAGGTGTGGAACTGCCCTATCACCGTAGGAGGCCTGAGCTGTACACACACACATGTACATATGTACGCACATACATGCATGCAATCACACACGCATGTGTGATTGGACACACACACACACACACAAATATATACACACGAACACAACCATACACACAGCCGCACACCCATGCAGACAAAACAAAAACACACAGAGATGAAAGCATACAAGCACAGGTACACGTCACACACAAACAAGCAGCCACATAGAAAAAGCATCTTGTTAGCCAGATAAACATACCTTTGTTCAGCCAGATAACTGACACTCTTACTGTCTATGTGAGAGTCCAGGAAACAGTAACTATTGTACATACTCAGCTAATCTTTTTTTTTTTTAATTCCATTTAGAGAAGAAATCACAATGAACTACAAATGCCACAAAAGTTAAACAGAGAGCCATTAACTAAGCAGTGGAACGGTGAAGTGCCAGTACAAAAGGTACAAAAGATTAAGTTAAAAAAAAAAAAACTATGGATAATTTCCCTCTTCAACCGGAAACACTTGGTGTATGGCTTACGGGCTGCAGGAAGTCTAGTGCGCCAACAACTTTTCGTTATTCGGCGGTTTCTGTCGCGCAGAATAGAGGAGCCTACTTACACATCCTTCATAAAAGTTTTTTAATGTAGTTTAAGGACATGGTTTGTTGTATATCGTTCGTCCCCTTTCCGTTGCTGGGCCCTCATGGCCGATTTGCTGGAACCGGTCAGAGGCCCTTTAGACCTAAACACAGCCCGTATCTCGGACCGAGCTCTCCCTCCCTCTCTCTTTCTCTGTCCATCGCTCTTTGTGATTCGGCCTCTCTCCCTCTCTTTCACCCTAAAGCCCATGTCAATGCATATTTCACCCTTTATCTGCGCTGTGCATCCAATTACTCGCTCAGTTAGAAAGGGGACAACAGAGAAAGGCAAACAAAGGCGAGCGGGAGCATGAGGTCACGGCATTATGATCCCGAAGAGAGCGTCAGCGAAAACACCTCAATGCACCAGAGACTGCGAACACGCAACTAAAACACAATGCGATTGTTGTCCATGTCGTCAGGTAAGCTGAGGATGGCTACAGCACCGGGACACCTGTTACATGAGCTGTTTTTCTTTGTTTTTCTTTACTTTTTAAACTGAACAGATTGACCTTTTAAATGTTGTTATAATACGCCTAGTCTACTTTATTGGCTACTTTGCTTTACAGAAAACGAAACTTTCCCCCCTGCAATTCACACATTTCTATCGACAACAACTCTTCGTCCTCGTGTATCCGACATGACATGTCAGTAAAGTAGAGCGGAGCCCCAAAGTGTAAGAAGCACCGTAACAACAACACAGGCCTCCTGGAGGAGACACGTCGAGTTTGCTCCTCCCAAATAAAGTCGTTGGCGAGCTACGTAAGGTCGCCGACACCACCACCACCACAGAAAGAAAACGATGGAATAAAAAATGAAAAGGCACAACTTGCACAGCATTGAAATAAAAGATGTTATTCCACCCACCAACCGTAGCCCTGGCGGCGTGTTGTTCAATCGCCCCGCTGTGGACTCCTCAGCGCGCCTCCTGCACTGCGCTGCGCCGCGCGCGCCCCGCGAGCACCATCACTGCGGCGGAGGCGGGAAACCCGGCGCGTGATCTGAGGGGGGCTGCCGACGGCGCGCGGGGACAGACGGACTTCGCTCGGTGGTCCGGTCAGCGGTGTGAGGGCTGGTCTACAGGTCCCAGTGGAAGACTCTTACTAGAGGTCTATATTATAGGTCTACAGGTCCCAGTGGAAGACTCTTACTAGAGTCTATATTATAGGTCTACAGGTCCCAGTGGAAGACTCTGACTAGAGGTCTATATTATAGGTCTACAGGTCCCAGTTGAAGACTCTCACTAGAGGTCTATATTATAGGTCTACAGGTCCCAGTGGAAGACTCTGACTATAGTCTGTAGGTCCCAGTGAAGACTCTGACTATAGTTCTGTAGGTCTGTAGGTCCCAGTGGAAGACTCTGACTATAGTTCTGTAGGTCTGTAGGTCCCAGTGGAAGACTCTGACTATAGGTCTGTAGGTCCCAGTGAAGACTCTGACTATAGTTCTGTAGGTCCCAGTGGAAGACTCTGACTATAGTTCTGTAGGTCCCAGTGGAAGACTCTGACTATAGTTCTGTAGGTCTGTAGGTCCCAGTGGAAGACTCTGACTATAGTTCTGTAGGTCTGTAGGTCCCAGTGGAAGACTCTGACTATAGTTCTGTAGGTCTGTAGGTCCCAGTGGAAGACTCTGACTATAGTTCTGTAGGTCTGTAGGTCCCAGTGGAAGACTCTGACTATAGTTCTGTAGGTCCCAGTGGTAAGACTCTGACTATAGTTCTGTAGGGAGTCTGTAGGGTCCCAGTGGAAGACTCTGACTATAGTTCTGTAGGTCTGTAGGTCCCCAGTGGAAGACTCTGACTATAGTTCTGTAGGTCTGTAGGTCCCAGTGGAAGACTCTGACTATAGTTCTGTAGGTCTGTAGGTCCAGTGGAAGACTCTGACTATAGTTCTGTAGGTCTGTAGGTCCCAGTGGAAGACTCTGACTATAGTTCTGTAGGTCTGTAGGTCCTCAGTGGAAGACTCTGACTATAGTGTTATGGAGACGGACACTGAGGGTATGAATGACTCTGTATTACAGTGGGGGTCGCACCCTGGCCGAGGATCAGTGGGCACGTGGTGGTGGTGGGGGTGGTGGATGTGTGTGTGTGTGTGTGTGTGTGTGTGTATGGGGGGGGTGTAGCTAGATACAGCATCTGAAAAAAAAGGGTTTGAAGCAAGCCCACAACCAATTAACTGACAAATTGGGGATCACAAATCCAATTAAAAATATTATATTAGTATATAATATTAATATATAATATTAGTAAAAGCACAGTAAAAACAAAGTAAGTAAGTAAGTAAAATCTATTTTTAAAGCACATTTAACCACAGTTTGCACTGACCAGAGTGCTGAACATAGTGCATAAACTAGCAGATTAAAACAGAATAGATATATAGTAAGTAAAAAAAAAACACATACAGCACAGTGATTTAAGCTAAAAAAAAAAGACATGGACAGACAACACAGACAGCAGGGTAAGACAATTAGGGCACAGGGAAGGGCCAATGTAAAAAGGTGCGTCTTGAGCTGGGTTTGAAAAGTGTTATTGAGGGGGCATTTCTGATATTGAGTGGCAGTTGGTTCCATAGCTGAGGGCCAGCAACAGAAAAGGCTCTGTCACCTTTTTGCTTAAGCCGGGGACCGTGGGACATGGAGGAGGCCTTGGCTGGAGGATCTGAGGGACCTGGGGGCTACATGGGTGAATGATGTCGGCTAGGTAGGTGGGGTGCCAGGCCATGAAGAGCTTTAAAAACCAACAGCAGTGTTTTAAATTCTATTCTTGACTGTACTGGAAGCCAGTGCAAGGAGGCTAGGACAGGTGTGATATGTTCACGCTTTTTTGTGTTGGTGAGCAACCTAGCTGCTGCATTCTGGACCATCTGGAGCCGTGCCACCAGTGTCAGAGGGAGACCAAGGTAGAGGGAGTTACAATAGTCTAGACGGGAGGTTATGAAGGCATGGAGGACTTTTTCCAGATCATTGTATGATAGAACAGATTTGAGTTTGGAGATTTTTCTTAATTGATAAAAACTGGTCCTTTACAACAGATGAAATTTGCTTGTCCAGGTGAAGATGAGAGTCTAAAATAACACCCAGGTTACGTGCATGGGATTTCACATAGGGGGCAAGGGGACCGAGGTTGTGATCATCCTACTGGGCAACAGTTGATCATTTTGTACTGATCATTTGATTATTCCATACGGTAAAGTACGTGAGGGTATCCAGAAATTCACTTTTTCGTCGAGAAAATAAACTGAATGAGAACACACGAAATCGGGGGCGTTCTCACGAGGCTTTCAAAGTATACGTTTTAAGTGTGGATATTTCAAAGCACGTCAAGGTACATCGGTGGAAAAATCAGACTTTCATGATGTATTCAACACCAGGCACTCTCTTTTTCTGCACGTAAAGGCCCAACCTTCCTGGCTGGCGCGGCGCTGTGTGCAGACGTCAGGGCGCCGCGGCCAGTTGACAACCCGACGAGTTTCAACCTCAATTCACGTCGAGGGGAACTTGAAGTCGAAATGTACTTCACAACAACTCCCGCGTGTGGAGCTGACAGGCAGCGTGCTTCCTGCTGATCTTCCAATCTGATCCTCCCCACAGCATCGCCGTGTCGCACATAGGAGACACGTCAGTGCAGTACAGATTGGTCACATGCTGTGCAAGAGAAATTTAAGTTAAACACAGAAATCACCGCTAATACACACCGGGCTCTCACAATGCCATCTCTCCAATTCTTCAGTTTCATGTTTCATGTCACAGGCGGCCTTGAAGGCTTGACATCTCTCTCTCTCTCTCTCTCTCTCTCTCTCTCCTCTCTCTCTCTCTCTCTCTCTTCTCTCTCTCTCTCTCTCTCTCTCTCTCTCTCTCTCTCTCTCTCTCTCTCTCGCTGTTTTTCACACACACACACACACATCACTTCAAGCGCGTCACTCAATGTTTGTACGTCAACAACTTGAATGAAAGGCAGACAGACAGAGTCCGATCGAGGCAGGATCGTGGAAAAGACCGATGTCAGGCGGATGCGCAAACCTGCAAAAAACCTGTGGAGGGGGGGGCAGAGAGAGAGAGAGAGAGAGAGAGAGAGAGAGAGAGAGAGAGAGAGAGAGAGAAGTAGGTGGAGGAAAAACTAACCTCCACCTCGACGCAGAGCAGCAGCAGCAGCAGGTCCTCGTGTTTCAGCACTACTTGGAAGAACAGCTCCCGCGCGCGCCTCCCGTGCAGCAGCCTTGTCGCTGAGACCCTCGGAGGAGGACCCCCTGTAGTCTGGACAACTCCTCGGGGGGCATGGGGATATGTGTATAATTCCGTTATCAAGATTCACAAGATTTTTTTGGGCGGGAATAAAATAAACACCCAATTTACGCAACATGAGTGACATTTTCTTCAACTTGTCTCTGGACCGGGGACTCGGGATCCTACTACCACAACTTTTCGTGAAGAGGAGGAGTGGATGATGTCGGGTGGACGGGGGGAGACGGTGAATTTCGTGATGCGATGCGTCATGACCTCGGTGTATATCCTCATCATCACCGTGGGACTGTTGGGCAACATCACACTCGTCAAAATCTTCATCACCAACAGCGCCATGCGCAGCGTGCCCAACATCTTCATCTCGAGTCTGGCGGCGGGGGGACCTGCTACTGCTCGTGACGTGCGTGCCCGTAGACATCTTCCGTTACTTCTTCGAGGAGTGGATCTTCGGCGTGGGGGCGTGCAAGCGTCATCCCCGTGATCCAGCTGACCTCGGTCGGCGTGTCGGTGTTTACGCTCACTGCGCTCAGCGCGGACAGGTATTGGTGTTGGTTCTTTCAATCAAAACTTGCTTGCTGCTTAAGTCTTTTCTTTTTATTATTTTCCTTTGTATTCCTCCTGGTTCTATGTAGTTGATTGGTTAGTTAGGGGTTTACCCTGCTGACTATGCAGCCCTCGTGGACCTGCTCGCACAAGTGGTCCACCCCGCGTCACCAAGCTGCTCAGCGTGAGATGGACCCGCGATGCGGGCGGGGATCATCCACGCTGCTTCTGTTGGTGCTGCTCACGTCATGTGCATGCATACATAACATAACATATATAACATAACATACATAAACACGGGACCACCCATGCAGCAACACAGGCTCATTGTTTCGTGAGGTACAATAAGATCATTTGATGGCATGGCATGATGAAGTGAGAGAGAGAGATAAAAAGAAGAAGAGAAGAGAGAGAGAGAGGGGGGGGGGGGGGGGGGGGGGGGGGGGGGGGGGGGGGGGGGGGGGGGGGGGGGGGGGGTCGTGTTAAGAGATTTTCCTCCCCGTTGCCACAATATTTGAGCAAATTAATAGTTCAATACATATTTTGTATCAACAGGGTAGGTTAATTCATTGGTTCATTAGGCTATATGAGTCACTTTAAAATAACAATTTAATTTCAGCAAATTTTGTGTTTATGAAAAATGTTCAATGAAATGTTCATTATTGATTCGATTGCTCTCCCTGAGAAGTGACAGTGGTGCACCTCCACAACATAGTTAGTGTGTGTTTCCTTCATCAGAACAACCTGCTGTTTTCAAACGTCATCTTAAATGTCTCCAGTTGTGGTCCTTAAATGTTGAATGTTAACCCATTGTAAGCTGCCATTGTACAGTCTTCATGTGTGATTCCTTCGTCTTGGCTTAGGCGTGGTAAAGTGTGAGATCTTTGATTAGATCAACACAGACAGGATGTGGTGGGCAGAATAATGTTGTGGGGTCTGTGTTTGGCTCCCGGCCAAGAGGCATGGTGTAAATTCCTCCATCTGCAGCCTATGTCTCTGTGAGGAGAGCTCAATGAATGGATAGTGTGAAATGGTGAATGGATGATAAAGGAAGCTTCGTTTTAATAATTCAATTTTCCCGTACGATTGTTACTTCAATGTAAGGCATCGCGGCCGTTCCAGGTTTCTATAGCGACTGATTTGGTACGCATCAGGAAGAGGATTCAGAGTGATTACAGACCCCAGGTCCCGGAGTCTCGGTTCTCACGTTGTTCAGACCCACAACAGTCAAACACCAGAGCAGAGGGTGTAGCAGCAGTGTAACTGGTGGTTTTCAATGAATCAGGATTAAGAGCTGGATCTCTATTGAATCTGCCGCTATAAAAAGCCTGGCTGTCCCACAAAGTCCCCGTTTCAACCTGCCTAACGTAAGAAACGTCTTTCAGGCCAGACCCTTTGGTCTGGGACAAGACTGGAACACCCTTAATCAATTTGTTATTGTTTGCAATGTACCATCTGATTGAACCTGATCTGATGAGCTCTATTCTTCTCGTCTCGTCTCCTCTCTTCTTTTGTATCCTCTCCTTCCTCCCCCTCTCTTCTCCCCTCATCTCCCCTCATCTCCTCACACCCTCTGTTCCTCTCTCAAGCTTCTCTTATCCTGTTAATAATCCTTACTGTGTGGGTAATTCTCAGTGCCATAGTTCAGGGAAACATACATTTAGCAAATGAAAGCCGTGGGAAAACAGAGTGGAACGCTATGGGGAAATGGATTAGAACCAAATAGAACAGGTTCTGGATTCAATCCCCAATGTCTGCAGACTAACCTGTGGGCATCCTTGAGCAAGATGACCCTGAATCCGTTACTAGCTTTTTAATGAAATGCTGCACAAAAAGAATATGGAAAAAAGAATATAAAAACATACATGAATGAATTAATAATGGAACAACTTTAGAGTTTGGCTCCATCTCCAACAATCGTCCGCTGGTATAAAGACCAACAAGACACAACCAAGAGTGTCTTGAGCAGAGGGCCCAGACCAGACGTGCACCATAACAACTGACACAACAATGATGCTTGTTATCGCTCAGTCTTGTTCAGCTGGCGTGGTTAACATGGTGGGCACCTCCCTCCACGCACCTCCCTCCACGCACCTCCCTCCACGCACCTCCCTCCACGCTGATGGCGCTGGGGTTTAGTGACAGAGCACTCGCCCTGGCAGCTCTGGATCAGCTGGCCAGGACATCCGGACAAACCCTGTGATACCAATCGCAAAACTGTGTCTGTGTCCAAATCCCCCTTCTCTCTCTCCCACCTGTGGTCCGGCTGCGACACAGCGTGGTGGGCGCGTC
>JAXIVH010001366.1:5000-20000 GCA_036785325.1 Urophycis tenuis
CTGAGGAGTCAGACTGTGATGACGACCCCAGGACCAGGATGGAGGTATACATGCACACACTCTCTCACACTCACACACACACTCTCTCACACTCACACACACACTCTCTCACACTCACACACACACTCTCTCACACTCACACACACACTCTCTCACACTCACACACACACTCTCTCACACTCACTAACACACACTCTCACACTCACACACACACTCTCTCACACTCACACACACACACTCTCTCACACTCACACACACACTCTCTCACTCTCTCTCTCTCTCTCTCTCTCTCTCTCTCTCTCTCTCTCTCTCTCTCTCTCTCTCTCTCTCTCTCTCTCTCTCTCTCTCTCTCTCTCTCTCTCTCTCTGTATTCTGTGTCTCAATTGCCAGTGCTGCTAACATCATCTCTTTATTTCAGCTCCTCAACCCAAACTTCATCCAGGAAGGTATGCAGCTCCACCTCTAGATTACATTACAGTAGATTAGACTACATTAGATTAGATAACATTAGGTTAAATTTGACTACATTAAATTACTTTACAGTACATTTAGTAGATATACTTACTACGTAGATATAGATTAGACTACAGTAGATTGTTACAGTAGATGAGACTATGTTGGATGACATTAAGTTAGATAAGACTACATTAGATAACATTAGGTTAGATTAGACTACATTAGATAACATTAAGTTAGATAAGACTACATTAGATAACATTAGGTTAGATTAGACTACATTAGATAACATTAGGTTAGATTAGACTACATTAGATAACATTAAGTTAGATAAGACTACATTAGATAACATTAGGTTAGATTAGACTACATTAGATAACATTAGGTTAGATTAGACTACATTAGATAACATTAAGTTAGATAAGACTACATTAGATAACATTAGGTTAGATTAGTCTGTTTAAAAATAAATTTGATACAATAATTATATCTGAATACGGCGCTAATGTGTTTGTTTGCTTTTGTGTGTGCTGCTTGTGTGTGTGTGTCTGCTTGTGTGTGTGGTTGTGTGTTTCAGTGGCCCCCGAGGTGCTGGCTCCACTGGAGGACAGGGTGTGTGTGTTCGGGGAGACAGTGGTCCTGTGCTGTAAGATCAGTGGGCGACCGAGGCCCTCCATCACCCTAAAGGGACCAGACCAGAACCCTGTGGTCAACACCACCCGCCTCAGCATCACCATCAGGTAGAGAGTGAGAGGGTGAGAAAGAGAGAGAGAGAGCCTTTTTCTAGATGTTTTAACACAAATCATGATTCTCATACTCTACTCTCTTCCTTTTTCCTCTCCTCCCCTTGTCTCAACTCTTCTTCTTTCATCTCCTCTTCTTTCTCCTCTTCTCTCTCCTCGTTCCCTCCCTCCTTGTCCCGTCTCCTTGTCTGTAGGGATTCTGGAGACATTCTGCTGAAGGTGTGTAACCTGATGCCTCAGGACACTGGGATCTACACCTGTGTTGCTGTCAATGACCATGGCTCTGCTTCCACCTCCGCTTCAATCAAAGTTCAAGGTGCCCTCACTCTTCTTCTGTTTGATTTCATGCAAACCAGAAGACTAGTATACATATGACATAGTATGGGCATACAGGTGTGTTATTGTGTGTACAGGTGTGGTCAGCGATGTAAATGTGTGTCCACATGTCCCTGATTTCAAGACTCAGGTGTTCAGAGGTGTGTTGTGTCTACAGGTGTGCTAATGTTTTATCTACATGTGTTTACAGGTATTGTGCATAATATGTTGGCCTACTGTGATTGCTCTTGCTCCTTTCTATACATTTTCTCTCTTTTGTCACTTTTTATTTGAGTTTACAGATCTAGATAGATAGATAGATAGATAGATAGATACTTTAATTGTCATTGTACAGTGGTACCATACAACGAAATTCGCTTGTGCAGCCTCTAAAACAATGCTCATTCATACACACACTCACATAATAATTTAAGTAGGAAAATATAAAAATATAATGTATCTGGTATTGAGTCCCATTGCATATAGTCCTTATGTGCCTGATCTAGAAAGTGCAGCTGTGCTGGCTGGGGAGTGGGGGGGGGCCATGATTGTTCAGTTCTGTGATAGCCCTGGGGATAAAACTGTTCTGTAGCCTGGAGGTGCATGTCCTAAGGGCCCGATACCGCCTGCCGGATGGGAGCAGGGAGAAGAGATGTTTTGAGGGGTGTGTCTTATCCTGCAGAATGTTGTGTGCTCGGCGGAGGCAGCGGATCTTGAAGATGTCGTCCAGTGGGGGCAGGGGAAGTCCAATGACTTTTTCAGCAGTTCTTATGATTCGGCTGAGGGATTTCCTGTCCTTCCCTGTGCAGTTGGCATACCAGGCAGTTATGCAGTATGTTATGACACTCTCGATGGCACAGTGGTAGAAGATCTTAAGCAGCTCAGCAGCCAAGTTGTTCCTCTTGAGTGTTCGTAAGAAGTAGAGTTGTGCTTTTTTGACCATGACGGATGAGTTTATCTCCCATTTTAGGTCCTCTGAGATCATGATCCCCAGGAATTTAAAACAGGAGACCTTTTCCACTTCCTCACCATTCAGGATGAGGGGTCGGGGCACCTCCTTATGCCGTCTGAAGTCGACTATGATCTCCTTTGTTTTCTTGACATTCAGGGTCATGTTGTTGTCTTTGCACCATCCTGTCAGTCTGTCAACTTCATCTCTGTAGGCGCTCTCGTTGTTATTAGAGATTTCTCCCACCACAGTTTTGTCATCTGCAAACTTTATCAATGAGGGGTGGGTGGAAATGCAGTCATATGTGTAGATGGAATAGAGCAGTGGGCTCAACACGCAGCCTTGCGGTGCTCCAGTGCTGAGGGACAGTCTCGAGGATTGGTGTGGGCCCAGTCTCACTGTCTGTGGGCGGTCTGTTAGGAAGTCCTTGATCCACATACACAGGCTGCTGCTAAGGCCCAGGTCAAGAAGTTTGGTGACCAGCTTATTAGGAACGATGGTATTAAACGCTGAGTAATCTATGAAGAGCAGTCTCACATATGTCTTCCCCTTGTCAAGGTGTGTCAGCGCTGTATGAAGGGCTGTAACGATGGCATCCTCTGTGGACCTGTTTTCCCTGTAGGCTTACTGATGCTGGTCCAGGTTGGGGGGGAGGGCAGATTTAACATGCTTCATCACCAGCCTCTCAAAGCATTTGGCAACAATGGGGGTGAGCGCCACAGGTCTGTAGTCGTTCAGAGTGCTGATGTAGCTTTGCTTGGGCACTGGAATGATTGTTGCTGTTTTGAAGCAGGTCGGTACAGTCACCGTTGCCAGAGACACATTGAAGATGTCCGCAAAGACGTCTGCGAGCTGGTGGGCACACTCACTGAGCACTCTTCCTGGGATTGCGTCAGGTCCCTCGGCCTTCCTAGTGTTCACAGACCTGAAGGTGCGTCTCACTTCCTCTGCTGTTACTGCAGGTGTGAGGTCTGTGTCAGCCTTATCTAGCCCAGATGTTTCAAAGCGGGCGTAGAAGTGGTTGAGCTCCTCTACCAAGGAGGCATTGATGTCCGTAGGTGGTTCACGGCTGCCCCTGTAGTTGGTGAGTTGTTGTATTCCTTGCCACACCCGTGTAGGATCTTTGTTGATGAAGTGGCCCTCGATCTTTTCCTTATACACAGCTTTTACCTGCTTCATGCCATTTTTCAAGTTGTGCCTGGTTGTGGTATATAATGCTTTATCCCCAGATTTAAAGGCAGTGTTGCGCTCCCTCAGAAGAGCATGGACCTCCGCAGTCATCCAGGGTTTCCTATTGGGGGGAATCCTGATGCGTGTGTTGATAGTGATGTTTTCCACACAGATCCTAATGTAACTGAGGACAGTGAAGGCATAGTCATTCACATCCTGATTAAAAAACAAGGTCCAGTTTGTACGTTCAAAGCAGTCTTGTAGCTGTAGAGATGCGTCCCTAGGCCACTTTTTGACCGTTTTGACGGTAGGTTTCTGCTTTTTAATGACAGTTATATATGCTGGGGACAGGAATAGTGATAGGTGATCAGACTGTCCCAGGTGTGCGAGGGGGGAGGCTCTGTATCCTTTTTTAATATTAGAGTATACACAGTCCAGCATGTTATCTCCTCGTGTTGCACACTTGACATGTTGTACTTTCTGTGTTTCTGTGTTTCTATGTTTGTCTGTACGATGTCTGTTGTCTACTTTGTTTGTCCATTGTTTATTTTGCACCGCAGGTCTGAGAGGACTGCAATTTCATCTGTGCTATATGCCTGCCATGTAGCACATTTGACAATAAAGATACTTGAACTTGAACTTGAACTTGAACTTGATCAAAGCTGGGTAGCACAGTTTTGAGATTAACATGGTTAAAATCACCAGCCACGATAAAAACGCCATCCGGGTGTTTGTTTTGCTGTTTGTCTATGGCTGCTAATACTTACCCAAGTGCTAGGTTGGCATTGGCGTCCGGTGGAATGTAGACCGATATTATCACAATCACAGAAAATTTGCGTGGTAGATAAAATGTCTGCACCTAACTGCTAACAGCTCCAGGTCAGGTGAGCAGTGCTTGTCGATGACTGTAGAATTTGTACACCAGTCCTTGTTCACATATATGCATAGTCCTCCTCCCCGGGTCTTACCAGAGTCCTCTGTTCTGTCGCTTCGATGTAGTGAGTGGCCCACTAGCTCGACTGCTGAGTTTGGGATCCCTGGATGTAGCCAGCTTTCGGTGATAATTATCACGGAGCTATCTCGTATGTTTGTCCGGCTTGATATATTCAGGTGTAGTTCGTCCATCTTATTCCCAAGGGATCGGACATTCGCCACGAAGAGGCTAGGTAGTGGTGGTCTGTTAGGAGCCCTCTTTAACCTAGCCAAGCCGCCCGACCTGCAGCCCCGCTTCTGTTTACGTTCCCTCCTCCGTCGCCGGGGCCTCCCGCTCGGTACGATAATCCATGGAGACGCAGGTGTTCTGGCTATACCTGGTGGAATCCTGTGCGAGTGTTGGAAGGCACTCGTTATGGGTGCTTCACATGTTCTTCCGATATGTAGTAATTCCTCTCTGTTGTAGTGGATATTTGGTATACTCCGGCTGGTCTTAACAACAAAAATAATACAAACAGCAACCACATACAGCATTGTTTTTGGGAGCACTGAGCCGCTGCGACTATGCGCGCCGCCACCCACCGTTAGTTAGTTAGTTAGTTAGTCAGTTAGTTAGTTAGTTAGTTAGTTAGTTAGTTAGTTAGTTAGTTGGTTGATTGTCTCTCAAATGGTGTGGTTTTCAAGAACATTTATTACTGTTTCATGGACATCGGGATACATTTACATTTTGGGCATTTAGCAGACGCTTTTATCCAAAGCGACTTACAAAGAGTATGTTTGTCATAAGAAGGTGAAACATTTCATTGCTGCTAATAAAGTACAAAAGTCACCAGAACAAGTTTCAAGCATTTCAATTGCTAGGTTAACCATTGCTAGCATACAACATCTCTGGCTAAGTGCCAAGTTACAAAAAGCGATTAAAGTCCCAAGACGTACAACACACATGAGCATTTGCCTGAAATAATTCATCTCGACCAAACAGGATTTGTAAAAAATAGACTATCTTCTGATAATTTAAGACGTCCCCTCCACATCATACATGAATCCTCAGAGATAACAACTCCATGCACAGTTCTATCAATTGATGCCGAGAAGGCTTTTGATGGGCTGGAGTGGCCCTATCTTTGGTACACAATGTCTGGCATGGGCTTTGGTGTAGATTTCATGGGGATGTTGAAAATGCTTTATAATAATCCTTCTGCCATGGTGCTGACGGGCAGCCAATGCTCCTCCCACATTAACATTGAGCGTGGATCTCGCCAAGGGTGCCCAGCAAGCCCGCTATTATTGGCTATCTCCCTCGAGCCATCAGCCCAACAGCTCTGTCAATTGATTGACGTAACTCAGAGAACATTAGAAGGCACTAACCATCAGCTCTCTCTTTGTTGCGACAACGTATTAGTATATTTGGACAGAGGTCCACAATCACTCCCGCATGTTTTAAACATATTCCACCAATGTGGCACTGTATTCAGTTACAAGATCAACCCTGTACTGTCAATTTAACTCAGTCACTGTGAACCCAAGTGGAGGAGTTATCACATCCTGATGAGCTGTGTAATATGCCTGCAATATACTTACTATACTATCATTCTTGATTTAGCTTTAGTTACATATATACTTTAATTTGATCAACAATAATGTTTTATTACATTCTGTTGTTGGTTAGAAGCATATTTTGTCTTTAATTACAATATTTCTATGGATTGTGTTTATTCTATACTATTTAATTTGATGTTGCAGCGGATCCAGAATACTGCAGTAACTTACCCAAATTCTCCCACATGCCCCCCTCTTCCAAGACCTCCACTGGCTCCCCGTAGTGGCTCGTATCAAATTCAGGACAATAGTACTGTCCTACAAAGCTGTTAATGGAACCTACCTACCTCCAAACATTAGTGAAACCCCACGCCCCTGCTCTAGCCCTCCACTCAATTACCTCAGCTGGTCGACTGGTACCTCCATCACTAAAAGGAGGATGGTAAAATCACAACTTTTCTCAGTTTTGGCACCGCAGTGGTGAAACAAGCTCCCTACCAAGGTCAGGATTGCACAGTCACTCCCCATCTTCACGTACAACCATGTTGTACGTCTTAGCACTTTATAGTTGCTCTTTGTATCCTAGCACTTAGCATCATAGGCCAGATATGTTGTATACTAGCAATGGTTAACCTAGCAATTGGAATGCTTGAAACTTGTTCTGGCGGCTTGCTTACTGTGTTAACAGCAATGTGTTTTACCTTCTTCTGACAAATATACTTATTGTAAGTCACTTTGGAAAAAAAGCGTCTGCTAAATGTAAATGAAAATGTTTCTGGCTTGAGCTGAGCAAGTGTAACAAATAATTTCCTCTGGGATCAATAAAGTCAACTGTATCTGTATGTACAGGTGTGTACATGCTGATAGAGCGAGGTTATTGTCAATATAGGTGTGTTTACGGTTATGTAATGGTGTATCAAGATATGTACAAGGTGGGTCAAGATATGTACAGGTGTTGCTATGTTATGCACAGGTGAACAGCGGTGTGTTGTTCTGTTATGTGGAGGTTAGTACAGGTGTTATTGTTTCCAGGTGTGTTGGTGTGTTATACACACGTGTGTCGTTGTGTGTTATGATGTGTCCAGGTGTGCCAGCTGCTCCAGGTAAGCCGGTGGTCCAGGAGGTGAGCAGTACTTCTGTCATGGTCCACTGGGACCCTCCCCCTTCCTCTACCACCGCCAACTCCAGCTACACCCTCGACTACCGCCAGGAAGGTGAGTATTTGTGTTTGTGGCGGAGTGGGGGAGGGGGAGGGGAACCATACGTAAAACCCACTGTCAAACATCTGGGTGTGATAATGGACATTGGATAAACTTGGTAGTCAAATCTAGCTTTTTCCAGCTAAATCTCAAATCCCATGGTCAGCCAGGCCTACTTCTCACACTTGCAGTTGGTCCAGAATGCTGCAGCTGGCCTTTGAAAGTGGCCTCCCTTCCCTGGCTCCCTGTTGGATTGTTTTTATGCTATATTGTTTGTCGATGAAGTAGTAAATACTCTAATCAACCTATCTCTCTGACCTTTTACAACTTAACATCAAGGTCACTCAGGTCCTGACCTATTGCTTCTGGTTTTTCCAAAATCGAGGTTGAATAAGGGAGGTTGTGCTTTTACAGTTGTAGCCACTAAACTCTGGAACGAGTTGCCTCTGCTGTCTATATGTTAGACTGGCCCCCACATTGCCTGTTTTTAAATAAATCTGGTCTCTGTTTTTTGTGTAGTTAATGGCTTCTATGGTTATAAAGCACTTGTTTTTAAATGTGCTGTATAAATACTTGTGATTTGATGTTGATGGGGAGGAAGTTGGGCTGGGAGTGGGAATACTGGTCATGTTCAGGTGTCTTCATCTTCCCTTGTCTCCAGACTCATTGGTATGGCAGCAGGCGGTCACCACAGGAGACGTGTGTGTGCAGGTGGATGACCTGATCCCAGGGGGTCACTACCTGTTCAGGGTTCGAGCCTCCAGCCCCTGGGGGGCCAGCACCCCCTCCCCCGCCTCAGACACCGTCACCCTGCCTCGCAGCACCAGTAACACACGCACACACACACACACACACACGCACACACACACACACGCACACACACGCACACACACACACACACACACACACGCACGCACACGCACACGCACACGCACGCACACACACGCACGCACGCACGCACGCACGCACGCACACACACACACACACACACACACACACACACACCGTTATGAACTTCCTAGGTAGTTAACTCTTAAAAATGTCAACAAGTTAAATGTTCTAACAGTTTTAACTAGTTTACTCTTCTAACTCATATTGTCTGACTAATTAACTGTACTAAGTAATGGTGTGTGTGTGTGTGTGTGTGTGTGTGTGTGTGTGTGTGTGTGTGTGTGTGTGCCTCCAGACTCCAGCCTTGATGGGATGGGGGTCCTCTGGAAAGAAAACTATGATGCCAACTTCTCTGAGATCTGTGAGCTTGGAAGGTCTGTGTCTGTAGCTACTGTGTATTGAATATATCTGAATGGACAGATGGTCTATGTATAGATATATACAGTACATATATAGATGATTAAGGAATAGACAGTTCAATCTTATTGTTGTTTCAGTGAAGTTTTTCCTTTCTATTATCGATCAAGGGTGAAATGTATCCAGTATTGAGCAGGAATACTGTGATCCATGAAGACACAACGTGGCCCTCTGGGGGCATACCACATCCTCTAACAGTGCTGCTTTTTGTCACTGACAGGCCGACATTATATTGGATCATTATGGAAAGGATCCCCACAGAGAGAAATCTGTTTGTTATTGTGCGTAACCATGTCTCACTTAAGGAGAAGTCTCTATCTGAAATCTAGTTGCAATTTTTCAGGATATTCCCCTATTGTCATTAAATCCTCAACGGTCCTTCACCCAAATGTTTTAGATTGAATTAAACCAGGCTTTCTGTAGTCCAACTCTCTCTGGCTCCCACTCGCATTTCCAACACTCACTTCAACTCAACTGTCATTGAGTGAGTCTTGGTTGGTCACAATAACAACAGGCCATGATCAAGGGAAAGGTCAAAAAACGTTTTATTTCCATAATGATATAAAGTTTTTTTTCCATAATGACATAATACAATATGACATAATATAATATAATAATATAATATAATCTGAGCCTGTCAGTGGAAAAACAAGCCCTTTCAGAGGGTGTGGATTGACAGGCGCTATTGCCCCAAATTATTGCATGACAGCCCATCTTTGCGGATTACGGCTGCAGTAATCTGGCTCAATACTGGACCAATCTCAGAAAACAGGCTCCAGGTTGACCAGGTGTTTTGCCTTTAATTACATCTCTCCTTCTATGTAATGCCCTGTCTGTCCACCAGGGGCCGCTTCTCCGTTGTGAAGAAGTGCCTGAGCAGAACATCAAAGAAGGAGGTGTGTGTTCCTTGACTAGCTGCTGTTGTTGTTTGTTGTTTACTGCAGGGTGTCTATTTCTGTTAACTATGGTTGATTATTGTTTATGTTTGCTTCAATGTGTTTATTATTCTTTACCGTTTGTATTTATTATTTTTTGCTGCAGGTTGCAGTGAAGATCATGAGCAAGAAAATGCAGAAAAAGGAGCAGATAGCGCACGAAGTGGACATCCTCCACCACGCCCAGAACCAGCAGCTGGTGGCCCTGTTGGACACCTATGAGACCCCCTCCTCCTTCATACTGGTTCTGGAGTTGTGAGTGCTACTATAGACTCAGAAGCAGAACCCCAACCCAGCCCAGGATCCCCAGAGCCCACCATCTGTACAGTATCTAGACATAACAACACGAGAACCCACCTTGCCAACTGTCCTCACACCCACAAGACCCCAGACTATGGTCCTCACACCTCACCATTAGCCAGACTGGTTCATGGTTCCCACATCTCATCATACTTAACTTAATCTTATCACATCTTATCAAACTTAACTTAGTCTTGACAACACTTGTGTCTGGTTTCTCCCTGTACCTTACCACAGAGCAGACCAGGGTCCCCACACCTCACTGTAACACAGAGCAGACCAGGGTCCCCACACCTCACTGTAACACAGAGCAGACCAGGGTCTCCACACCTCACTGTAACACAGAGCAGACCAGGATCCCCACACCTCACTGTAACACAGAGCAGACCAGGGTCCCCACACCTCACTGTAACACAGAGCAGACCAGGGTCCCCACACCTCACTGTAACACAGAGCAGACCAGGGTCCCCACACCTCACTGTAACACAGAGCAGACCAGGGTCCCCACACCTCACTGTAACACAGAGCAGACCAGGGTCCCCACACCTCACTGTAACACAGAGCAGACCAGGGTCCCCACACCTCACTGTAACACAGAGCAGACCAGGGTCCCCACACCTCACTGTAACACAGAGCAGACCAGGGTCCCCACACCTCACTGTAACACAGAGCAGACCAGGGTCCCCACACCTCACTGTAACACAGAGCAGACCAGGGTCCCCACACCTCACTGTAACACAGAGCAGACCAGGGTCCCCACACCTCACTGTAACACAGACCAGAGTCCCTCCACCTTACCTTAACTAAGACTAGACCAGGATCCCCACATCTCACCCCAATCAAGACCAGAGAGCCCACACCTCACCATAACTTAGACCAGTGTTTGGCATAAAATCTAGCCAAACACTGGTTGTCAGATCATCTCAGCCTCAGATGGTCTGACATCCTATTTCCTCTATAGGTTGGAAGGAGGCCGTCTCCTTGACTACCTGGCCGCCCATGATGTTCTTCTGGAGGAGAAGGTGGCCTTCTTCATCAAGGAGACCCTTGAGGCACTACAGCACCTTCACACATGCAGAATAGCACACCTGGATCTGAAGGTGAGATTCCCCCCCCACCCCCCACATGAGGGTATCCACAGTATCAACCCCTTCCAGGAGTTTTTTCTGTTGTCTACAGATATTCAGGCTCTCTCTCTCTCTCTCTCTCTCTCTCTCTCTCTCTCTCTCTCTCTCTCTCTCTCTCTCTCTCTCTCTCTCTCTCTCTCTCTCTCTCTCTCTCTCTCTCTCTCTCTCTCTCTCTCTCTCTCTCTCTCCCCCTTCAGCCGGAGAACATCATGTTGGACGTTAACTCGGTTGTCCCGGCTGTGAAGCTCATTGACCTTGGTGACGCTGTCCAGCTCTCCGCCAACCGCCGCTATGTCCACCTGTTGCTAGGCAACCCTGAGTTTGCAGCCCCAGAGCTGGTCCAGGGCTCGCCGGTCTCCATGGCGACAGATGTATGGAGCATGGGCGTGCTGGCATACGTCGCACTGAGTGGCGTCTCACCATTCCTGGACGAGTCGCCTGAGGAGACCTGCGTCAATATCTGCCGCCGTGACTTCTGCTTCCCGGACCAGTACTTCATGGACGTGAGCCATGCTGCACGTGACTTTGTTTCTGCTGCTCTGCACCAAGACCCTCGCAAGAGACCCAGCACCACCTTATGTCTGCAGCACCCCTGGGTGGGCCGAGGCGGAGCACATGGTGGCGAGTACTCCAGAATGCCACTGGATACCGTCCGGCTAACTGCCTTTATTGACCGGAGACGACAGCTCCACGACGTCCGACCCTTCACCAACATCAAGGGTCTGGTTGGCACTGGCATTGGAAGCACACTGTGATGAACATGACCACCTGGACACACCTGGACAAGCCGGAAACAACGGGTCTCTCCAGGACCTCCAAAGACGCTCCAGTACCTTCCAGGACACTCCACGTTCCCAAGCAGTAAATTAAATACTTTGTTATCTATCTGATGAAAATGTTGTCTGGATGACCACCAATAACCTGGTATGATGAACCTCAACAGGACTCTGGTTATCAAGCTTGCCCCTGACTTTCATTTTGGGCCGAATGTCACCCATAGATGGAGTATCTGGTAGAATTCTAATTTCACTTGAACAAACTCAAGGCCACTGTTTAATGTTCAACCATCTTACCATCTGTTCATCACTTATTCATTCAGGGTGCGGTACAATTGTTTAGCTATCTGTTACCCTGAAAACCTCCTCATCCTATTCTCCTCAGCAGCTCTTTGAGAGATTCAACTCACCCACCCTGCTGAGAAGACTAATTTACTCTCCAATTAAATGTCTTTCATTGGTCAACCACCCAAACATCATGATCATGAAGTAAAGCAGCCCCCTGGATCAGAGTTCATCTATAAATCACTGGGAGAGACTGGACAAGCTGATCATCTGCTGAGCTAAGGGATAACCTGCCCTGGTCGTCATGGGAAGACTCACTAAATATAATTACACGTTATCAATGAGGTTACTCAATGGAATGGTCAGTCTCTGCTGTGAACAGTAGGAGATCTTTCCGGGATCTTGGTGTATGTTCTGAGACAGAGCACCAGCAGATGTCAGGAGATAGAGACATAGCTCCATCTCCTGACATCTGCTGTAATCAGGTAGACAAGAAAAATCCATTACTGGCCTACGGAAGGTGTTAAAACCACGCGTTTTCACTGTTCTAGTCTGTTCTACAAACACTAGACTGTACTGTTGAAGGCAGGTGGCTGTGGGGAATTGAGTTACAAGTTGTCATACTGCAGGTTGTGTTCATACTGTTGAATGTAACGTGTATTGTGTTCTGATGTCTGTGTTACATAGGTCCCTTGTGGCCTGCATTGCAATGTTCTTCAAAAAAGCATTTAGTTCAAAGAAATACGAAGCATTTGAGTTGATTTAGTTGGTGATTGTGAAATTCAAATGTAAGCACGCACTTTTATTATAACCATTTTCCTTATCGATGGCAATTTTAATATTCAGCCGTAACATTAGCTGTCTGTTATTTTAGTATAACTTAATTTACACTAATATCTAGAATGTTCTTCATATGAAGGAAATGTTTACAGACTGGTCAGGGTCCCTTGGGAAACAGTTGGACAGCTTGTTAGCATGATTTAACGTGTATCGGCTTCATGTGTCCAGACAGTATATCTGTGTTGCATCTAAACCGGTTTTATACTCCAGTCCAAGCTGGTTCAACAATCCAGCCTTACACCCTGAACTCCTGAAGAATAATGGTTTAAGAATGTTGAAGCATTTTGATCTATTTATTTATCTATTTATAATGTAACTTCTATTTATGTATTCTATTGTATTTAATGGATCGACCTGTCTCTGTTCTGTCTAACCCCTTTCTGATCCGTAATGACCTGTTTCTGTATTCACTGTTGAACCCCTACCTGCTCCTTAATGACCTGTCTCTGTATTCACTCCTAACTTCTACCGACTCCTTGAAGGGGAATACTCACACTTGTCTATTTTCTAATATAAGGTCATACTGTGATTTCACAACATGCGTATTGAATGTGTGTCTCATTGGTCCGATTCTTTAAAAGGTCCATGGGCAAACTTTTTCATGAACCATGAAGCAGTACTCTGTTGTATTAGACAACAGATGGCAGATACGTTCCCATGCATAGGGTTATGGTTTAGGTTTGATTGTTTAGGGTTAACACTAGGTCATTTTGGGTTAAGGTGAACCTAGCTCAGGTAGTGAGGGCTGAGGCCATCTTAGATCGGGGGGAAGCTGGTTCAGTACTAGAGACAGGATGGGTGAGGGGGTCTTGGTTCCCACATCTCCACCTCATTATGTCATGGCTTAGCCAGCAGCATGCAGCATGGTACGGCTGGTGATGGAATGCTTACTGGGCCATGGCTGTGCTGTATTCGATCCATCCACCAGAGGGATGCAGAGTGGTTCCTTAATGTTGATTAATAAACTCAGTGCTTGTTTTTAAAACCGGGTTTTCACTGTCCATCTCATCTCCCACATCAACAGTTCATCGTAGTTCTTGAGTTTGACCACTGGATGGCGCCAATAGCTTTTTATTGAGAAAAGACCAATGAAAAAGACCAAACCATAGAAAGATTACCACTGGGGCCAAGTGCAATGACTTATGGGTAAAGGTTTAGCGTTGAACTCCCTGTGAAGTGAACAGTCGTCCCTACAAAGAAGGAAGTGTGTGTGTGTGTGTGTGTGTGTGTGTGTGTGTGTGTGTGTGTGTGTGTGTGTGTGTGTGTGTATGTGTGTGAGAACGGGGATCTTGATATGGTAAACAGCCTCCAAGCTCAGAAAGACTCTTTAGAACCTTTAAAGAACCATTATGACTAGCATCCTGGGAAGCAGAAAGCTAGGGGGAGGGGGGGGACAGAGAGAGAGAGAGCGACAGAAAGAGAGAGAGGAACGGAGGGAGGGAGCGGGACAGAGAAGGGGTAAACAGAGAGACATGAATTACAGGTGGGTGGGAGAGAGTAGGAGAGGGGGATGAACAGAGTTGGAAAAAGGTTTTTAAATAATGTAGAAATAATCCAGACACCGGATGTTTGTGTGTGTATTAGCGTTGAGTGAGGACAGAAGAATGGAGATGAAAGGAGATAAAAGAGGAGAGAAGGAGGGATGGGTTGATCAAAAGCTTCCCTTATGAACCTAGTAAGACACTGATCTCTCTCCTCGGTAATCCTCCTATATGAAGAGCAGATGGTGGCAGGTTAATCCAGCTGTACTATTTGACATGACACCCGATAATAATC
Source organism: Urophycis tenuis (assembly GCA_036785325.1). Classification (NCBI taxonomy): domain Eukaryota; kingdom Metazoa; phylum Chordata; class Actinopteri; order Gadiformes; family Phycidae; genus Urophycis; species Urophycis tenuis. The sequence goes on from JAXIVH010001366.1 coordinate 19,652, forward strand.
TGATCTCATCTAACGCACATACAATACACACATATAAATGCACAAAGGGACACCCAATATACACAATACACACTGTAGGCACATTATACAGTATAAACGATACATACACACACAAAGCTAGCTAGCTGTGAATTGAATTCCGTGAGTCAGTTAGTTGGTTTGTTGGCTAGGTAGTTAGTAAGTCCGCCATTCAATTAGTTTTCTCTCTCTCTCTCTCTCTCTCTCTCTCTCTCTCTCTCTCTCTCTCTCTCTCTCTCTCTCTCTCTCTCTCTCTCTCTCTCTCTCTCTCTCTCTCTCTCTCTCTCTCTTTATCAGGCTGAGCAGAAGATTGTTTTATTCATGGTGGAGT
>JAXIVH010001367.1:0-5000 GCA_036785325.1 Urophycis tenuis
AGTAAATCACCGGGACCAGACCTGCCTTGATCCCGCGCGTGGAGGCGTTAGCGAGCGGCGCTACAGAGGACCGGGGGTGGGTGGGTGGTGGTGGTGGTGGTGGTGGGGGTGTGGGTGGTGGGGGAGGGGGGTACGCTGTTCCACCGCGGTTGTCAAGCCGACGGCAGCTGAGACTGAGTGTCGAGGGAGATGGAGGAATCCTTCATTTGTGAAGGTATGTCCAAAAGAATCTGGCCAATATTTTGGATTTTTTATTTATTTAATTTTTTTGGGGGGGGGGGACAAATGTTGTCAAAGCCTTTGTTGTTTTTGTCGGCCAAGCGGAAAGGGGGGAGACCGGTGGTCCGCGTCTCACACACACCGTGAACACATTGATGAACCGGCGTGACGCGATTAAACTTGGAAGACACGTGCTGTTTAAATACAGTACCCAACTCTACAGAAGGCAGAGCGCCGATGACTTTAACAACAACCCCGCAAAAAAAAAAAAACCCTATAACCCAAAGAAACGATTATTCCGGACACACGCCTCGGAACCACGGCGGGGGGTTCTGCCGCACGAACCGCGGATGACCTCACAAAACCGCTAACTCACGGTGACAACAGGCGTCCCTCACCTGGCGGCCAGGAGAGGGAGGAGCAGGAGGTGGGGGAGGAGGAGGAGGGGGAGGAGGGGGGAGGAGGAGGAGAAAAAGGGGGAGGAGGAGGAAGGAGGCGAATCATTCGTCCAAGCCGGGCTGGAGTGGTGCAGTCAGTCAGGGTGTGTGTAGCGGCTACAAAGCCCCCCCAGCTAGTTAGAATATGAGATCGGCAGGGGGGGGTGCGGGGGTGGGTGGGTGTGTGGGAGGGGGCGGGCTAATGAAAGCACGGGCCCCTAGCCCCGGGACGAGGGGGCCGTATATCGCCACACGGAGACAGGTCTTGGAATCAGCTGGCAGGGGCCGTTCCGGAGACCACTGTTCTGGAGACCACCGCCGCTGATTAAGCGTTCGACGGGGGACTCGGAACTACAGCTGGGCTATTAATAAGAGATAACCCCCCCCCCTCCCCCCCCCCCCCCCACTTCTTTCCCTCCCCTGCCTCCTCTTTGGTATGTGCCCCCCGCTGCCCTGCTGCCCCACCCCCCCACCCCCTTGTGACAATAGTCCTCAAATTGTTATCTTCATCATTCTCCTCCTCCTCCTCCTCCTCCTCATCAAGCCAGCCTCCCCACCGTCCAGCCCCAAAGACACGCTCGCCCACCCCAGTGCGGTCTGTCTACTCCCGGTGGTTCAGATGAGGATGCCGACCCAGTGCAATAGGTGTAGTGGAGGGGGAAAAAAAAAAGAAAAAGAAGAAGAAGAAAAAAAGAAGAAGAGTGTAGCAGCTAATTCCCCACTGCTCCAGAATCCTCCTGGGACGTAGAATGCCCTGCAGGTGGCGCAGATCAATGGCTGCACCACTCAATAGGTGTTGATTTGCAGAGAGTGACCGAGCGCATGAAATAAGAAATATATATATATATATATATATATGGAGAAAGAGAGAGATTTAAGAGGCTATTGTAAAAATTGACGATTGGGCGATACATGTCGAGGTAGATATTACACTGTGGTTGTGTGGTGAGGTGATGTTGTGGAAGCCAATGCATGTGCTGCATTATGTGTGGATGTACATTTTATGTATGAATGGATGGATGGATGGATGGATGGATGGATGGATGGGTGATGGATGGATGGTGGATAGATGGATGGATGAATGGATGTATAGATGTGCTCAGTTTAACGGAACTGAACACACACGGACCCTGTAATACATTGAAAAACACTTCTCGCTCTGGGCTACACTTATTATAAGCATGGAGATTGAATTGATAGTATGTGGGCCTATCATATTTCTTATCTCCATCTATTTGATAACGTTTCATATTTTCAGAATTACACACAATAAAAAAAGCTACTCATAATCTAAAGGGCCACGGTGCCCCCCACTCTCACCATATATCGCAAACTCACTGTATGCAAGAACACGACACACGCGCACGCAACGCACGCGCACGCGGGACACGCGCGCGCGCACACGCACGCGTACCACTACACGCTCAACAAGAGTGTACGCGGCGCCGTGTGCTATAAAACACAGCCTCGTAGGGCATCGCAACGTGGAAACTTGCGGTTAAAGCGTTGATCGGCGCCACGGTGTGTGCACGCGACGGCGTGCGTGACTGAATACTATAGCCTACACACAGTGTCCAAATAAGAGCATTGCTTGCACTAATATTGCCCTACATAAATTAATGCTGTCGTGACTCTGGCTGATTCGTGAGGATCCCTCGCTACGTATTTTGCCAGACGGAGGGCGATAGATTTTTTTTTTTTTTTAAATCGAGAAATTATTTAGGAGTAATTCTTATTTTTCACATGATGAAAAAGTATTTAGCACATTTATAGCCACAGGTAGTAGCATGCGTATATGCCCGATTTGATCGCCAATTTCATCAATAAGTTTTTTACGCACCAAACACCAATCAAATAAGCCCGTGCTCCAAAAAAAATTACACAACAAATACATGCGCCACTAAACTTAATAATAAATAGACTCCAACACGCGTAGGCTACGCACACAACCCCGACGAGTAAAAACATACTGTAATGTCCATGCGTGTGTCACGGGAGGAAGGAGCCGCGATGACCCACCTTTGTGCATGCCCGTGAAGCGGTCCTTGAGCACCGTGAGCTCGTAGATCTTGCCGAACTCCTCGAACAGAGGCCGCAGGTCTTCTCGTCCAGGTTCCGCGGGATCTGACCGATGAACAGCTTAATTGCATCGTGGTCCTTCATCGGGATGGTGGCCGCGCAGCCCACCGGACTGTGGCTGTGGCTTAATCCGTTCACCAGGCCGTTGGTGTTGACGGAGACCACGCCGACGCCGTGCAGTGAGCCGTCCACCTGTCCGTGGTTAAAGTTGCCATCTTCGGACCGGCCAGGGAGTTGAGCTGGTACAGCAGCAGGATGGAGCAGTCGTTGACGCAAAAAAAAGAAGAAGAAGAACAACAACAACAAGAACAAGAAGAAAAGAAGAAGCTGGATGGAAGTCTCGAAGTCAAAATGTGGGGTCCGAGTAGCCGTGCCAGAGCCGATTCCGCTCTCGTTGTACCAAAACAAATATTTACATTGATCTGAATACACATGCAGCTGTTGACGAAACGGGATTGAGAAGGGGCGAGCTGGCGCTGCTGCTGCTGGTCCCCCCGATGGAAGCTTGGTTCCTTATATTAATGTCCTGTACTCAATAAGTCGTTCATGGATTTCATAAAATAGAGAGCACGATGTCTGCGAGAGTGAATGTAGAGATAGAGGGGAGAGAGGGAGGAAAAAAGAGAGGGAGAGAGAGAGAGAGACCAAGAGCGTTCGCTGCCTATTTACACCCACGTTCCCTCGTCCCTGCTTCTTGGCACCCTTTTCTTTTTTTTTTGCATTGAGGAGTCGGTATGGGTGTCTTCTCGGTTTATAAACGGACAGGGCAAGCTCACCCTCCGCCAGTACTGCGGGGAGGTTGATGAAACGGGCGACCGCCAGGAATTCGATATATTTTGACGACCCAGCGTTTTCTTTCCCCTTTCCTCATGCGTAGCCACGATGGTACATTCCAGCAAGAGAAGAGGGGTCTATAAATAGAGAAATATAGAGAATACTGTTCTTTGTGCTCGCCTCGCAGCAAATAACGCACATACAACCGCGTACTGTGAATTCATTACCCTCATGCATACATTTGTAATTCATTATCACATTTTTATTCTGACATTTTCCGGTCACGTTTCTTCTTATGTAACTGCCAACCAGAAGACCTGTTTTTCGTCCCGTTTTAGACTCGGGAGGAGAAAATTGCGCGTTGACATTGCCACGGTCTTCTTTGTGTTTACTGTTGGCATGTCAGATGTCCCAAAATATTTTTTTGTTGCAAAAAAAAAACACCTTCGATATGTCGGGCTCACAGGCGATGTCAGTGCCCTCGTTTATTTATCTGTTTATTTATTTATTTGTGTATGTATTTCTTTCCATAACGCAACGTTTCATCCGTGGCGAAAACAAACGCGTTCGGATGCTGAACTTTGGGTGGCGTGGACAGCTCCGTGGTGCTGAAACGGATTATTTGTTCTAAACTACGAGGCGCCGAGGAAACATTTTGCGGAGGTTTCGAATGCATAAGCTGCAAAGGGAAAAAATAAGAGAGAGAAAAAAAAGCAGAGAAAAGACAAAAACAAAAAGGCAGACTCTTGCATTACGACGATGAGAATTTGCTGGTATTTCTAGTGATGCAGGAATTCAAGCGAAAGTCTGTGAGCACCGCCGAGTGGCGTAGAGGGGCACGTCTGAAAATACACACACGCACACACACACATATACACACACACACACACACACACACACACACATGCATGCACACACACGCACACGGGCGGACACACTAACATACAGAGATCCACACGGATGTTATGTTTATCAGTTCCCACTTCCCCTGCAATTAAAGCTACAACAGAAATCGGTTGCATCATTATAATGAGAGCAGATTAAGGAAAAACAATGTGGCTTAGTCTAGATTTAAACACACACCGTGCCATCTTGAATCTGGGTGGCCAGATTATATATTCAGATTCAATTTATTTAGGCATTGTCATGTACAAATAAATGAACATGAGAACTGGTTATGAACTGAAATCTGACCCCCCAACACCTTTTAGCTGCAGAATATCCTGGAAGGAGACGTAGACTTTAACACCACGGTAGGAAGTGAACATTATCCAGAATAATGAGTCATTTGTTTATGCAGATCTCTTGCTTCTGGATACCCTTGACCCTAGTGTAGTGATTAGATGAAAAACTGTAGAATATTAAACTCTGGCACTATATGGTAGGATTATTATACAGGCGACTTTTGTGACAATATCATGTTCCCAAGCAGGGAAATGCTTGAAATGAACCCATGCCACAGGGATGGCACGTGCCCAGTTTTAAACATTA
>JAXIVH010001367.1:15000-17500 GCA_036785325.1 Urophycis tenuis
GACGTATACGCATTAGTGGACTGTATATATGTATTTCGTTCTTCTTGTTGACGTTCAAACATTGCCTTGTGTGTCGAGTGCAGTCTCTCACGTGTCACTGCTGCTATTGTGCCGTGATCCCTTTGTGTGTGTGTGTGTGTCTGTCTGTGTTTGTGTGTGCACACAGGTGTGTGTGTGCGTGTGTGTGTGTGTGTGTGTATGTGTGAGACATTCTCCTGTAGGACACAGTGGTCAGCGGTGTCATGGCGTCCCGCTGTGAGGCTGTGGCCACATATGCGTGCACCACATGGCGAACCAGGAGGAGTAGCCTGCAGGAGGCTGTCATCGCCTCTCGCTGAACTGTGTGCAGTGGTCTCTATATAGTAGGCCCATAAGAGAAGGGGGGGGGGGGGGGGGGGGGGGGGTTACTTTATCATGTGACTCTCACTATCTTTCTTCGCTACTCTGCTTGCCCAGGCTGACAAGAAATATATTATATTGCTGCTGGTACTGAATCTTATAAAAACCAACGTAGGATTCAGGGATCAGATTTTACAGTGTTAGAGTCTATCGGAGTAGCCGGCAGAATGAAAAGCAAAGAGTATATATTTTTTATATCTTTTTATATCTTTTTTTCACAGGAGTAACAAGGTGATATATTGTATAGCATCCCTTTTTGCGATTGTTAGCAGGGATGGGAGAAAAAAAAAAAACCCAACAACAACCTGAAAAAACAAAGTGTTTGCAATGTGACATTGCACGGGTTGTTGTGGGATACCAGTTATTTCCTCCTTGTTAAACGCACTTGTTTTGATAGGGAGCAAAAAATATTCAGCGGCACCGCTGATTACCACCTTGTCTCATTACAGAGGTGCGGACTCATTAAAGGGAAGGACAGTTAGCATGGGGCAAGCTGTGAGGAGAGGTTACCATGGCGACGTCGCCATGCGCACACACACCGCCACGTGGATACCATGGCCACCTCGTCACCGACGGGCCTGCTTTGTTAAAGGCATCCGGTCGATCAATCACCCGATACGGAGCCGTTAACAAACGATAAAGACATCGGGAAATGTTTTTTTTCCCTCGGATGACTGAAATGCTTTTAAAGACGGATATCGCCATTCGCCAACGTTTGACCAATCGATATTTAATCATTATTAATTTATCGGTCGACTGATTTTGTAATACGTCACGTTGGGGACAAAAAGAAAGTGAAGCACCTCAGAATGACTTATTCATGTGTTTGTGTGTGTTATGAAGCCTTCGGGGTTGACACAGCTGCATCGGTGGGTTGACCTCTTGTTTTATGGAGGAACCTCCATCGCACACACACACACAGTGTTTCTCACTGTGATTCTCCTCCTGCTCCTCTCCTCCTCTCTGGCTCACCCACTGCCTCTTTGTATCTCTCTAACAAACGCACACACACACATACACACACAGACACAGACACACACACACACACACACACACACACACAGACGAAGACACACACACGCACGCACACGCACACACACACACACACACACACACACACACACACACACATACACACAAACACACACACACACACACACACACACACACACACACACACACACACACACACACACACACACACACAAACACACACACACACACACACACACACACTGGATGTCAACTTTTACAACAACTCCAGTTGCGTTGTTATTATCCTAATAAAGATGGCGTGAAAAACACGTATTTCATCTCATAAAGCCAACATCTCGAGAGAATAATAAAAAATACCAGTGATTTATCCGCAACGCAATAAAACACAACAGTTGTTTAGTTTATTTTTGTTCGGCGACAATGGGACCTAGTTTATTCAGTTATTTACATATCACCTTTGAGGGAAAAAAATCAAGCAGAATTCCTGATACATGTCGGAACGCCGCCATTCTGGAGTGCTGCTGGTAAGTGCCGCACTTTAATGCGCAGCAGAGTTCACGCGGGGGGAAATAAACTTGAAGCACTTGTTCGCCGGAGCGCCGCTTGACTTTGGCGAGAAAACGCATTTCACACGACACGTGTTCGAGTTGAAAGGCTGCCCACGTGTGAAGTCATCCTCTGATTGATACGCTTTTGTTTTATTGTAAATTGGGTTCAGGACACCGACGCTCGCCAAAGCTGCTTTGGCGATTTGAAATGCTTGAAAATGAGTGCCAGCAATGCGTTTATCTGACATATACTAATTAGTTGAGAATTAATCAGTCAATAATCAGCACTTTAAATACTTGCAATTTATGTGTTGGCTAATTACCAAGTCACAGGTAATTATGTTGGGACGCTGCCCGACGTTACTTACATTATTGCATATATGTTTTTGAATAATGGAATATAGACCTTGTGTATATTTCAATATAGACGTGGGTGACAGAATTGAACCAGCAGGTAACTGCTGGTTTACTTACTCTTCATCTAGTTGTCCTTCATTCGATCTCAAACAAATACAAACACACACACACACACACACACCACACACACACACACGTGC
>JAXIVH010001367.1:22500-25517 GCA_036785325.1 Urophycis tenuis
AGTTGAAGTGGTTGTCAGTGGGTGGGCTGCGTGTCTGCGTGTGTGTGTGTGTGTGTGTGTGTGTGTGTGTGTGTGTGTCCGGTGCTCGCCGCGCGATTCATTCACAATAAAGCCTCCAGGAGGGTCGCTTCTCCACGAACAACACCTCTCATCACGTTCAATTACGGCACGGACCGCATAACACCCAAAACACCGTAATCCAGAGTTAATCATGACACATCCAGAGTCAGGTCCACACTAATCCACCCAGTGTTTCACATTTTCTGCCTCTTTGTCTTCTTCGTCTTCTTCTCTCTCTCTCTCTCTCTCTCTCTCTCTCTCTCTCTCTCTCTCTCCGTTCACTCCGAGGGGCGTGTGCTCGGATGATATATTGAACAGTCTGGTTCTCTCTCTCTCTCTCTCTCTCTCTCTCTCTCTCTCTCTCTCTCTCTCTCTCTCTCTCTGTCTCTCTCTCTCTCCAGGTTGTAGTTGGGAATACAGAAAAAAAAAAAAAATCGGACCGTGGGCATTATTTGATGTTTACAATTATTTAGCGCGCTTTCCTCCCGCTGACGGCGAGACGGCGCCATGGAAAAAATGGCAAAATGTTTCAGCTCAGCCGCCGGTTCAGTGATGAGATTTTTGTGTTTTTTTATTTTTATTTTTATTCGTCCTGCCACTCTCCCCGGTGTTTGACGGTTAGCTAAACAACACGGGGCGGCGCCGGGCTGCTAAAGCAGTTAGCCAAAAGCTCTCAGGACCGAGTTACACGCGGCGAGGTAGCGAGTGCCGGATGACAAATAAATACCGCAGGGGGATTAAACGGCTGAGCAAAAACACAGGAAAGTGGTAAAATACGTGCGGTTGAGGTTTTTCCTTCCAATTCGACATGTTGCGGACGGTGTACGACGCACGCACGGGGCGGGCCGCGCGCGGAACACACCAGAAACATCCGGCCGACTTAACAATGACTGCTGATGGACTGAGCAGCGAACTCTTCTCCCCCCCCCAACCCCCCCCCCCCCCCCCCCCTCCACCCTTCCACATCCATCTCGCTCCTCCGCCACACACGTTTCAATCCATCAACGATAAAGCAGACAGCCTCTGCCTGACACGCGGCCAATCACAAATTAGCCAGTTTGTGGGCCGGGGTAGGTACGGGAGGGACGGAAGCCTGAATTGTAATCAGGCTTCAAGAGGTGGAGGCCCTTGAAGATTAATTGGAAATTGGCCCCCGGTAAATGTCAATGGCAATCAAGGGTCTGTACATCTCTGATTGACTCTATACACAGACCCCCTCTATCTGGGATAGGCTTTCTCCAGCCGTGACATTGCTGGCAACAGCGCCTGCACCTCTCCGTCTTCAGCTGAAAAGGGAAAAGGGGGAGGTGGTGGTGGGTGGGGGTGGGTGGCGGTGGGGTGTGGGGGGGGGGGGGGCACACAAAGGAGGTGTGGAAAAATGGACTTGTGAAACGCCAATGGAATTGAAGGTGTGTGTGTGTGTGTGTGTGGAGGCGGCTGTGGTGTGTGTGTGTGTGTGTGTGTGTGGGGGGGGGGGGGGGGCTGTGGGCGGTAGAAAAGAGGACTGTTTGACATTTTCAACCTCTTGGTGTGTTCGTCTTTGGTTATGATTTGAAAGGGTACGCTGCCCGGACGGGAACACCAAAAGAGGCAATTTTCCGCGGAGGAACGGCCGGGCGTGTGAATGTCGTTGTGAAGGCCATTTTTTCCCCCTCTCGCCGTCAAACGCAGGACTTCAAAAGCTCTGGTTTCCCTTCCATCTCACTCTGGATTTTGTGACAATTGCATTTCAAATGTGGGGGAGAATAACACACAGAATTGGTGTTAGTGTACACAAAAAAAAAAAAAAGTGGGGGAAGAATTTACATTACTCGATTATCGTCGCAGGTAAAGCTTTCGTGGAGTAAAATAAGTACACAGATTTCGAGCACTTCACAATGACTGTAAACGTTTTTGTTCAGCCCATAGTCACTAATATTCATATCTTTGTGTTTGTCTTTTGCAGAGGGTGCATTTTAGTGAATCTAATCTCGCAAAGCTAGACTACATCTCATAAACTCTAGTCCTGGGAAATTCTATTTTTTTATGATTCATATTATTATTATTATTATTATTATGAATATGCAATCTATTTTTTTCTTCTTCGAGAAATCAGCATGGTTCCTTTAAAGACTCTCGTTCCTTTTAAAACAACAACAACAACAACAACAACAACATCATTTGCACTGTGTTTGCTTATTTTCTGTAAAACAGATGTTTTCAGTGATTACATCACCCGCGTGGCAGGCGTACTGTAGCGGGGCCGTCTCTGAGTAGTCCTTCAGGCTCCCCTCAGAGATGCCCACACCTGCTGCTCCGGTGAAGGCCGGGCCGCGGGGAGACGGGAGCATTCAAATGAGGGTGACAGAGCCGCCGCGCCGCACGTTCTTTCTAAAAGCTTTTCATTTTCCTCCCTAATCTTTTTACATGTGTCCCCTGATCAACACGTTAGTTCCCTCACCGTTCTGTGTGGTCTGAACGCCGTCTGAAACGGCAAACAACATCGCGTCCCCCTCCTCCTCCCTGATTATCCCGCTTTTACGTTTCGCCGCCACGTGCCGCGGAAACGCGCAGATTGGCCGCTTCGCTTCTGCCTCGAAAACCGAACGGTTAGCGGTGGCCGTCCCGCGGGGGAGCAAACGCGCGTTTCGCTTCATGTAACCGCCACCCACCTGCATCGGTGTGTCACTCTTCTGTAGATTTAGTCAAATAAACAACAAAAACCCTTAAATTGTAATTTAGAACTTCAATGACGCAAGAGCATCCCATCGTCGTCGTTCGCATCGCGGTCGCACGCGCGTGCGTGCGTGCCGACACCGCGGTGACTCACTCCGCGGTGACTCTGACTCCGCGGTGACTTTGACTCCGCGGTGACTCTGACTCCATGGTGACTTTGACTTCGCGGTGACTCTGACTCCGCGGTGACTTTGACTTCGCGGTGACTCTGACTCCGTAGTGACTTTGACTCCGCGGTTGAC
>JAXIVH010001368.1:10000-12500 GCA_036785325.1 Urophycis tenuis
TAATGCGTTGGGCCACACGGGCGTAAACAAGAGCAGGCTGTGAGCCTCGGTGGTGGCCATCGCGTTCTTCACCTGGGTTTATGGGCTGGCGTGTTGTTGATTTCACTCGTGGCCGTGATACAGCTAATGAACACGCCTGCACACACGCACACACGGAATATAACAAGCACCTTTATTGTTTGTAGTGCTCAGACCTTCATGCAGGATTTTCAGCTCAAAGGGCTTCGGAGAGCATTTTATATGGACAATAACTATTTATTAGCCTATATTTAGCCCAATATAAAACATGTGTGTGTGTGTGTGCATCTGTCTTTGTGTGTGCCTGCGTGAGTGTGTGCACGTGTATGTGTGTGTGTGTGTGTGTGTGTGTGTGTGTCTGTGTGTGTGTGTATGTGTGCGTGTGCATGTGAATGTGTTTGTGTATGTGTGTGTGTGCCTGTGTGTATGTGTGTACGTCTATGTGTGTGTGTGTGTGTGTGTGTGTGTGTGTGTGTGTGTGTGTGTGTGTGTGTGTGTTTGTGTCTGTGTGTGTGTGTGTGTGTGTGTGTGTGTGTGTGTGTGTAATGGTCAGAGTTGCAGTATGTATTAATGCAGGACATGAAGAGCTGCTCAGTCTGTGTCCCTACTACCAAAAGGAGGGCTGGTGGAAATGGTTGACAGCTAAAACAGATGACCTCATGAAATATTAGGTTTAAGCCATTTTTCCACAACGCCTCCATGGTACCCTCCTTGATCCAGTTGAAAAAAAGAAACCTTTTTGCGACTCAAATTGTGGAAATAGACAATATATGTTTGCATGTAATGTACATAGCAGTAAAGGTATCGATAGGTCAGTTCATCTGGATGAGAAACATCTGGTTCTTTTTGATTGAATTATTCCCAAAACACTTTATAATAATAATAATACATTTTATTTGTAAAGCGCTTTTCATAAAAGAATCTCAAAGTGCTCTAAAACACAAGTCTAAAACTCCCTCTCACAGAAGGAAACACCTCGAATATTGTTTGGAGATATATATCTGTGTACAATATGTGAATGCCTGGGGGGGCTTTTATTTTGAACCTATGGCCTTGTGTATGTCCTCACTAGGTGCTCTTCCACTCAAGCACACCCAGATTAGCCCCCCCCCCCGATAGCAAAGTCCACCAGTTCAACCCCCCCTATCGAGCGCAGGGGAAAAAGGTCAACCTATGCGGACAGGACACTGGAGAACAGCTGGGCTCAATGAAAGTGTAACAGCGATGGGTCTGTGACTCACCGCGCGATCAATGTTAAAAAAAAACAAACCATACAAACCCAAAAGCCCTTCACTTTTCTTTTTTTTCCCTCACTGGTAACACAGAATGACTGTCTATTGTGTTTGGCCGAGTGCCCGGCCATTCATCGGCGATTACTAAGCACACAGACACACACACACACACACACACACACACACACACACACACACAAGAACAAGTGGCTGTTTGGGTAGTGGCAGGCAGTAGTACGGGCACCATGTTGTTTTGCCGAGGTTTGGCACAAAATGCCCTCCAGTGATGATGAAGACGACGCGTCCACGTCTGCTGAGGCCCGTGGCGGTCGGGCCCAGACGAGCAGGATCACTGAGCTACCGGGGCCGGCAGTAGCTCAGTGGGGGTAGAGCGGGTGGACAGAGCGGGTCGTCCGCTCACCGAAGGGTCGGCGGTTCGATCCCCTTGATCCCCCCTCCTCCTCCTCCTCCTCCTCCAACTGTCCCCATGTCGAACCCCCACACATGTACTGATTCTAAAGTCGCTTTGGACAAAAGCGTCTGCTAAACGCCGCCCTTTAACCCCTTTAACATTATCTTAACACGGTCGGACACGGCCGTGTTAAGATAATGTTAAAGCCAGGGAGTCTGGATCTAAACTGGTTGTGTAAACGTTTACCCAGAGACCATCGGGGGTCCCAGCACGTTTACCTCCGTGTTCGGGGAAATAAAACATCCGAAAAGCAGTATCTACGGAAACGCTTTAACGGAAATGTTTTTGTTTTGTTTTTGGGATGGGGAAATACGCTCAGAAGGGGGGGGGGAATTTCCCCGAAACACAAGCCCTCTCCAGTCTCTGATAACACCATGTGATCCAGATTTCATTCAAACATTCAATTAATTAAGCCCAAATAGATGCATGTACAAAAAACTATTTGCTGTGTGTGTGTGTGTGTGTGTGTGTGTGTGTGTGTGTGGTGTGTGTGGTGTGTGTGTGTGTGCGTGCGTGTGTGCGTACATGCGTGCATGTGTGTGTGTGTGTGTGTGCGTACGTACGCATGCGTGCGTGTGTGTGTGCACACGTCTGATGCAGAAAAGCACCAAGGCCTATAAATTACACAAATCCTATTTTGACATATATCTACATGATATCCCAAAACGTATACGTAATACTATGACAAGTCAAATGAATCAACATTTCATAAGAAAACTCTCCGTCCACTACTTATGGAAAGAATTCGTCTCTGGTCGGGGAAATATTGGCCATATTC
>JAXIVH010001368.1:15000-17500 GCA_036785325.1 Urophycis tenuis
TTTGGTTTTAATAAACGCTGCCGGTAAAACGGCCCCGGCGGCGCGGCCCAAGGTGGCCGAGGGCCGAGGCGGCGTCAGGCAGCAAACGGCGGCGGGAGCGGTGGCAGCCGGGGGTGAAAACAAAGCGTGGGAACGTGTTGACCCTGGCGGCAGGCCAGCCGAGGTGTGGAGCGACAGAGCAGCAGTGAGCGGGAGGGGAGGACGGACCGGAGTAGTGGCCCGCTCCGGATGATCGCGACGATGACGGACGGCCCGACTCGCACGGCAGAGCGCTGAAAATAAGGTTTTCCATCGGAGGGGGGGGGGGGGGGGGGGGGCGGCTTTGGGGATGCGCTGCGCGAAACAAAGCGTGAGACCAAGAACAATAAATGGCGCATCAGTTGAGTCGCATCACAAACAAACTATCAACGGGCTGTGTGGAGCGCCCACGCAAAATAATAAGTCAACACGGGGCCGATGACAAAGCGTTGGCTTTGCCTCGACTCCCTCATGACGGAAAACGTCAGTCGAGGTTGATTCAGGTGCCTGCGTCGTCTACGCCTATCTAAACAGTCCACGGAGCGCCTGCCGTTGTCTTCTCGCAGTGAAGCCACGCACGCTCGCTCGCGGCACCAGTGAGCATTATTGGCTGGCATCACGGCACGTCACGTCACATGGTGTCCATAGCAAGACTAACACAACACACAGAGAGCGGGGCGACGCGCTGACGTCCAGGCACGGCCAGACACAGTCCAGAAGCCACTTGTTGTCATGGTTGTGCGCCGCGCCGGGCGTTACTCTTCGTGCGGTGTGTACGGGAGGCGGTTGCCATAGCAGTGTCCTCGGTGAGTCATTCAGCGCTAGCGAGAAGTTAGCTAGCGTCTTGTGTATGCTGTAGGTGGGAAGCGCAGGGGCAGTCCCAGCTAGTTGTTTGGATTTCTGGGTGAACTATACGATACCAGTGCTGCGACGACTGTGAACGCGGCCGATACTACGAACACATTAACAATGATGTTATAATTCAAACTCAAAACTAAATATAACCGCCACGGATCCTTAAGAAGCGCGTGTGACCTGTCACAGCCCATCCTCCGTCAGAAAGGAGGCTTCACCGCGCTATTCAAGCAGAACTCCCTCAGACTGCCAAAAAAACCCCGCCGTGGCGAATTCCCATGCGGCTGCTCGACGAAAGACGAAAGGGTGAAGTGACTGTCGAAAACCTCCGCAACCCCTCGCCCCGGTGCCAAACCCAAAAGAAGCCAACAGAGGGCATGTCTCAGAGGCCCTCGGGGGAGACGAGATGGACGGACGCAAGGTTTGGGAGCCCCAACAACGACAACAACAACAACATCAACAGCAGCAGCAGCAGCAGCAGCAGCAGTGGCCTCTGTTTGGTTGGCCCGCTGCATCGAGAGAGAGAGCGAGAAGCGCAGCTCCGTCATGTTCTGATCCCATCAGGCAGGTGGCTAGGAGCCAGCCGCACGGCTCGTGCACAGCTGCACACCATCAGCGGAACCACGCGGCCAGGAGCACTGCTCATGAGTTCGGCCAGGAAGGGGGGGGGGGGGGGTTTCAAACTCAGGGTCAGGAACCATAAGTGGACCGGAGAAGGAAACCCAAGGGGCCGTTGGGATGACAAGCGTAAACAGGATTTGTTAAAAAAAAAAAAAAAAAAAAGCAAGCAAACAAAGAAGGGCTTTTACAATACGGGTGCATGAATTGGCCATGAGGTAACGTCAGTTGATGCATAAGCAAGACGCGTTTGTATGTAGAATTGGGGGTAGGGGTTGGGGTTACCTCAGTTCACATGAAACGCCATGTCTAAACAAGAACACCATTAGTCAATGATTACTAGGCAAGGATTGGTAAGCTGTTAATGCATAACCTAATGCTAATCAATCAAGTCAATTAACGTACCCCTTTTGGAATCTGTTACCAGAAAAAAGTATCACAAATAAACATGATTGCCTCAATTGACTTACTTTGAAGACTGAAAAGAGGAGTGCTGTATTGATGAACATTCTGGAAATGTTAATTGGCTCACTTTGTTTGGACTGTGTGCAACATTTCGCGGGTCCGCTGGCCAAAACCTCACAACCTCTAAATGTCGTGAGGTCAAAGAGATATGGTCAAAGAGATATGAGATGCCCCAATCAGTACGTTTACATGCAGCAAGAAATTCAAATTTCTAATCGTATAAGACATCGTTCGGACTTTTTAAGTGCATGTAAACACCTTAATTCGACCTACTTCGGACCTATTTCGGACATCTAAAATCGGATAACTACACCTGGATAATTCGATCATAGTCGGACTTTTAACGGCATGTATACTCAGCAATCGGATCTGAATCGGATTTTGCATTCTGCGCATACGCATCGCCATTCTGCACATGCGCAGAGCGCCACACAGCGTCCGGAGTCAGCCCATGCTCCGGCTGTTAATCCGATTCCCTGAACGGCATGTATACTCGGGACAAGTGATCCGGGTCTTACGCAGGTCATTATCTGATCCGATCAGA
>JAXIVH010001369.1:0-15000 GCA_036785325.1 Urophycis tenuis
GATATACAGAGGGAGAGAAAGGGGAGAGAGACAGAGAGAGATAGATAGAAGGAGAGAGAGGGAGATAGAGACAGAGACAGAGCAAATCCATGAAACGATGCTGTTTGTTGGAGGAAATCCTTCACAGGGAACACGGTTCATTTGAAAGCCAACCAGAGGACACTGAATGGAGGATGATGAAGGACTCATTCATTCACATCCATCCATCCATCCATCCATCCATATCCTCCGCTTATCCGGGGTCGGGTCGCGGGGGGCAGCAGCCTGAGGAGAGAAGCCCAGACTTCCCTCTCCCCAGCCACTTCGTCCAGCTCTTCCGGGGGGATCCCGAGGCGTTCCCAGGCCAGCCGAGAGACATAGTCCCCTCCAGCGTGTCCTGGGTCTTCCCCGGGGCCTCCTCCCGGAGGGACGTGCCCGGAACACCTCCCCAGGGAGGCGTCCAGGAGGCATCCTCACTAGATGCCCGAGCCACCGCAACTGGCTCCTCTCGATGCGGGAGGAGCAGCGGTTCTACTCTGAGCCCCTCCCGGATGACCGAGCTTCTCACCCTATCTCTAAGGGAGAGCCCGGACACCCTGCGGAGGAAACTCATTTCGGCCGCTTGTATTCGCGATCTCGTTCTTTCGGTCACTACCCACAGCTCGTGACCATAGGTGAGGGTAGGAACGTAGATTGACCGGTAAATCGAGAGCTTCGCCTTTAGGCTCAGCTCCTTCTTCACCATGACGGACCGGTGCAGAGCCCGCATCACTGCCGACGCCGCACCGATCCGTCGGTCAATCTCCCGCTCCATCCTCCCCTCACTCGTGAACAAGACCCCGAGATACTTGAACTCCTCCACTTGAGGCAGAATCTCCTCCCCGACCCGGAGAGTGCACTCCACCCTTTTCCGGCCGAGAACCATGGCCTCGGATTTGGAGGTGCTGATCCTCATCCCAACCGCTTCACATTCGGCTGCGAACCGCTCCAGTGAGAGCTGAAGGTCACGGCCCGATGAAGCCAACAGGACAAGATCATCTGCGAAAAGCAGTGACGCAATCCTGAGGCCACCGAACCGTAACCCCCCAACGCCCTGGCTGCGCCTAGAAATTCTGTCCATAAAAGTTGTGAACAGAATCGGTGACAAAGGGCAGCCCTGGCGGAGGCCAACCCCCACCGAAACAGGCTCGACTTACTGCCGGCAATGCGGACCAAGCTCTGGCACCGGGAGTACAGGACCCGATGGCCCGTAACAGCGGGCCCGGTACCCCCATACTCCCGGAGCACCCCCCACAGGGCTCCCCGAGGGACACGGTCGAACGCCTTCTCCAAGTCCACAAAGCACATGTAGACTGGTTGGGCGAACTCCCATGCACCCTCGAGTACCGCGCCAAGGGTATAGAGCTGGTCCACAGTTCCACGGCCGGGACGAAAACCACATTGCTCCTCCTGAATCCGAGGTTCGACTATCCTACGGACCCTCCTCTCCAGGACCTCCCGAATAGACCTTACCGGGGAGGCTGAGGAGTGTGATCCCCCTGTAGTTGGAGCACACCCTCCGGTCCCCCTTTTTGAAGAGGGGAACCACCACCCCGGTCTGCCAATCCAGAGGCACTGCCCCCGATGTCCACGCGATGCTGCAGAGACGTGTCAACCAAGACAGCCCCACAGCATCCAGGGCCTTTAGGAACTCGGGGTGGATCTCGTCCACCCCCGGGGGCCCCACCACCGAGGAGCTTTTTAACCACCTCGGCGATCTCGGCCCCCGGAGATAGGAGAGTCCCCCCCCCCGAGTCCCCAGACCCTGCTTCCTCCGTGGAAGGCGTGTTGGTGGGATTGAGGAGGTCTTCGAAGTATTCCCCCCACCGATTCACAACGTCCCGAGTCGAGGTCAGCAGCGCCCCGTCCCCACCGTACACGGTGTTGACAGAGCACTGCTTCCCCCTCCTGAGACGCCGGATGGTGGTCCAGAATCTCCTCGAAGCCGTTCGGAAGTCCTTCTCCATGGCCTCACCAAACTCCTCCCACACCCGAGTTTTTGCCTCCGCAACCGCCGAAGCCGCGCCCCGCTTGGCCCGCCGGTACCCATCAGCCGCCTCAGGAGTCCCACGGGCCAAAAAGGCCCGGTAGGACTCCTTCTTCAGCTTGACGGCATCCCTTACCGCTGGGGTCCACCAGCGGGTTCGGGGGTTGCCACCGCGACAGGCACCGACGACCTTACGGCCACAGCTCCGGTCGGCCGCTTCAACAATGGAGGCACGGAACAAGGTCCACTCGGACTCTATGTCCCCCGCCTCCCCCGGGACATGGTTGAAGCTCTCCCGGAGGTGGGAGTTGAAGCTCGTTCTGACAGGAGATTCAGCCAGACGTTCCCAGAAGACCCTCACAGTACGTTTGGGTCTGCCAGGTCTGACCGGCATCTTCCCCCGCCATCGGAGCCAACTCGCCACCAGGTGGTGATCAGTTGACAGCTCCGCCCCTCTCTTCACCCGAGTGTCCAAGACATGCGGCCGCAAGTCCGATGATACAACTACAAAGTCGATCATCGAACTGCGGCCTAGGGTGTCCTGGTGCCAAGTGCACATGTGGACACCCTTATGCTTGAACATGGTGTTCGTTATGGACAATCCATGACGAGCACAGAAGTCCAACAACAAAACACCACTCGGGTTCAGATCAGGGGGGCCGTTCCTCCCAATCACGCCCCTCCAGGTCTCACTGTCATTGCCCACATGGGCGTTGAAGTCCCCCAGCAGAACAAGGGAGTCCCCAGAAGGAGCGCTTTCCAACACTCCCCCTAAGGACTCAAGAAAGGGTGGGTACTCTGAACTGCCGTTCGGTGCATAAGCACAAACGACAGTCAGGACCCGTCCCCCCACCCGAAGGCGGAGGGAGGCTACCCTCTCGTCTACCGGGGTGAACCCCAACGTACAGGCGCCGAGCCGGGGGGAAATAAGCATTCCCACCCCCGCTCGGCGCCTCTCCCCAGGGGCAACTCCAGAGTGGAAAAGAGTCCAACCCCTCTGAAGGACGCTGGTTCCAGAGCCCAAACTGTGTGTCGAGGTGAGCCCGACTATATCTAGCCGGTACCTCTCAGCCTCGCACACCAGCTCCGGCTCCTTCCCCGCCAGAGAGGTGACGTTCCACGTCCCCAGAGCTAGCTTCTGCAGCTGAGGGTCGGACCGCCCAGGTCCCCGCCTCCTGCTGCCGCCCAGCTCACATCGCACCCGACCCCTTTGGCCCCTCCCACGGGTGGTGAACCCATGGGAAGAGGGTCCCGCGTCGTTCCTTCGGGCTGTGCCCGACCGGGCCCCGCGGGCGTAGACCCGGCCACCAGGCGCTCGCCAACGGGCCCTTCCCCCAGGCCTAGCTCCAGGGGGGGGCCCCGGTGACCCACGTCCGGGCAAGGGAAACTCCGTACCAAAGTTCTCTTTCATCATAGGGGTTTTTTGAGCCACTCTTCGTCTGGACCCTCGCCTAGGACCTGTTTGCCTTGGGTGACCCTACCAGGGGCATGAAGCCCCCGACAATATAGCCCCCAGGGTCATTGGGACACGCAAACCCCTCCACCACGTTAAGGTGGCAGCTCATGGAGGTGAATTCATTCACATTCGTTCCATTTTCACGTCATTTGACATTCCTTTTTACTTACATTTTAAAGACTTCTTTTGCTTTTCAGACATTTGTAACAGTCTGTCCCACCACTTCAAAAGAAAAGATATATATATATATATATATATACATACACAGTATATATGCTGAAAATATATACTGTATTTGTTAAGCATGAGGAATGATGTAAGTATCCACTCCATCCAGGTGGGCCACTAGAGATCATTCAGTGATAGATTTCTGAAACACAGAGGTCATCCAGAGGTCATCCAGAGGTCATCCAGAGGTCATCCTGTAACCCAACAGTCTCTGCAGAGCGCAAGCCACAGAAAACTACTGAAAACTACTGAATTTGTCAACTCCACGATGTTCCTTCTAAGTGTGTTGTCGAGGTTTGTTGACCTTTCTTCAGTCTGAAAGACATCCCTGTCTCATGTCCAGGTCCTGTCAGTCTGAAAGACATCCCTGTCTCATATTGACACAACAAACCTCTTCTTTATTTATACTTCCCTTGGATTGAAACCGCAGGGAATTTGCCAGCAGTGTTATGTCATTGCTGGTGGATTGACTAATAGAGATGCTCTTAAATAACTGAAACAGCACATCCTCCACCCTCCCTTTTTGAGGGCTTTAATGTCTCCTGTGTATGATTATTCTTTGAGGTAAAGCCTGTGGAATACAGACTCAAAGCGGTGGAAAAGGTTCAGGTGTGAATCATTCCTCTTAGATCAAAGTGGTATCAGAGAAGCCAGATTGAGAGGACAGCAACAGACTAAGAGACATTTTTTTAATGGAGAAGTCTACGCATAATCCTTCAAATCAAAAGTAATTGAACCCACGTCACACAGGCAAATTAGTTTGGAAATTAATTAATTCACTGCATCTCAGGGGAGAGAAGGCCTTTTGTTTTTTCAGGACATGAATAATGCATGTGTGGTAATATGGGCCACAGCTTATGGTAATGGGCTCCTCACCACTGGAACCCTGGAGTGGCAGGAGGGCCTTTTCACTGAGGCTTCATGGCAGGAGCGACCCAGGTGAGGCTCAGCACACTAATCACAGGACTTGTTCTTTAAGTAGCAGGGCCCGTGGAGCACACTGATGATGCACTGCATTGAGAACGCTGAGGAGAACAACATGCGGTGTGGAAAACCGCAACGGAACGCATCGTTCAAGTCGGAATCCCAAGTCGGACTTCAGCGCAGGTGCAGCGGTTCAGATGGTTCTACTCTACCTCGTGATGGTTCTACTCTACCTCGTGATGGTTCTACTCTACCTCGTGATGGTTCTACTCTACCTCGTGATGGTTGTACTCTACCTCGTGATGGTTCTACTCTACCTCGTGATGGTTCTACTCTACCTCATGATGGTTCTACTCTACCTCGTGATGGTTCTACTCTACCTCGTGATGGTTCTACTCTACCTCATGATGGTTCTACTCTACCTCGTGTTTGTGTTGCAGCTCCATGTGGTGATTTCCTGTGCTGCTGCTCTCTGAGGGTCAGGGCTGGTCCCTGTAACAGGGATGAAGGTATGAACTGAACCAGGACTTTTACGTGCACACTTGTTTCCAACTTGTTGCACGGTTGAGGACGACTGAAGTTCAAACATGTCATGGCCATCATTGACTTCTACTTGTTGTTCTCTAACGTGCTAATGTGACATGTCCCAGATTGGGCTCAATTGGTTTGAGTTATATATAATAATAATAATAATAATAATAATAATAATAATAATAATAATAATAATAATAATTATTATTATTATTATTATTATTATTATTATTATTATTATTAAAGATGGATTCTACCCTCCAACTTCCTCAGCTTTTTCTCACTTTGAGATTGTAATCATGTTAGTTGTGGGGGGTTGATAGAAAACACAGTGAAAGCACAGCAGTGTATTAGCAGTGTATTCACAGCAGTGTATTAGCAGTGTATTCACAGCAGTGTATTAGCAGTGTATTCACAGCAGTGTATTAGCAGTGTATTCACAGCAGTGTATTAGCAGTGTATTCACAGCAGTGTATTAGCAGTGTATTCACAGCAGTGTATTAGCAGTGTATTCACAGCAGTGTATTAGCAGTGTATTCACAGCAGTGTATTAGCAGTGTATTCACAGCAGTGTATTAGCAGTGTATTCACAGCAGTGTATTAGCAGTTAGCGGGCAACGATAACAGCTTCATGAGCGCTACGGGGCCGCGGTCACATCATCATCCCTACTGAAATGAAGGAGGGGAGGCAGGGAAGGACCAGAGACACGTGAGACTAATGCAGCGGCCGCTCTGCGCAGCGTGCAGAGGAACTGAAGCCTTGAAGGATCACAACATTAACAGCGGGTGAGTTTTCAAAGCACTGTCAACATTGCATTACATGCGCAGGGTGGCAGCGTTGTAATAAAAACAACCGCCAGGACAATGAGAATACAAACAATAATCAGGCTTCACAAATGCGTTTCATATGTTGAATATAAACACTGTGGGCTTTCTACCTGACATCTGATCAGTGTCAGGTAGAGACTGCACCAGGTGGCAGTGCACGCCGAGTAGCTGCTGCAATGGCTGGGGAACACGCCGCACCCAGGAGATCAGCGGCTGTTCCAGGGGGAACACACCGCACTCAGGAGATCAGCGGCTGTTCCAGGGGGAACACGCCGCACCCAGGAGATCAGCGGCTGTTCCAATGGAACCCGCCGCACTCAGGAGATCAGCGGCTGTTCCAGGGGGAACACAACACACTCAGGAGATCAGCGGCTGTTCCAGGGGGAACACACCACACTCAGGAGATCAGCGGCTGTTCCAATGGAACCCGCCGCACCCAGGAGATCAGCGGCTGTTCCAGGGGGAACACACCACACCCAGGAGATCAGCGGCTGTTCCAGGGGGAACACGCTGCACTCAGGAGATCAGCGGCTGTTCCAGGGGGCAGTGTAGTAATACAAACACTAAGGTGTGTACATAAGCCATCATTTGTAATTGTCTCAATAACGTGATTATGATTATTACTGTTATTATTGCTGTTGTTGATATGGGGTAGGGAACATGTTGTGCATGATTACATTTTCCTCAAAACACATTCCCCCCGCCATGGCAGCTAGCATTGTAGCAATCTGATTATCGGGGAGAGCAATTACGGCCATCGCAGATGAAAGGAGAGCGAAGGGCACGGAGGTGCAGATTCATATGCCAGCCCAGGGAGCCAGTGGAGTTCCTCACGCTGATGTAGCAGGTAATGAGAAGCTGTTTAGCTGCGTGATATACGAGCCCAACAGTATGGTAGTTAGCGGGTTAGCGCGGAGGCATGCTTGCTGTGAGGCGCAGCCGCATGCTTTGATCAGCTGCTATGCTATGCTAGGAACATTACCATAGATAACCATTTTGCAATTAGCAGCTACATATGAAGCTTAATTACTCAGAGTGACACTGGGCCTGGACTCAAAATTACAACTCCTTTCTGTGCTGAATAATTACATTTTCTTTTGCTTTTGGAATTGACATGGAATTGAATATAAGAAATAACTCTGTTATTGTAATATAATCACTTTGTTTTTGTAATATGCCTGCCTCTGTTATCACACAGAATTCCCTCGCAATGCATGTGTGTGCAAACATGCGCGCACCCACGCACACACACACACACACACACACACACACACACACACACACACACACACACACACACACACACACACACACACAGACACACAGACGCACACAGACCCAAACACACCCATCCACCCACACATGATGGCAGACCTAGACTTGCATCCTGGGCTGGGAGCTCAGATCCCAGGTTAAAAGAGAAGAAGAAGAAGTGAATGCGAGGTCTGCAGCCTGCCCTGTGTGATGTAGCACAATGACAGCTCGGCTGCCACAGCTTGGCACTGGTAGTGGTGGAGCACGCAGTTGCTAGCATGGGCTGACGTGGGAGGATAAAAGATGTGCTGGTAAATTGCAGTCGCTGCTGTTCAATGCGACTGCCAGTGACTTCAGACGCAGGTCGTGATGGAGCAGAGTGAATTCAGACACAGGTCGTGATGGAGCAGAGTGAATTCAGACACAGGTCGTGATGGAGCAGAGTGAATTCAGACGCAGGTCGTGATGGAGCAGAGTGAATTCAGACGCAGGTCCTGAGGGAGCAGAGTGAATTCAGACGCAGGTCGTGATGGAGCAGAGTGAATTCAGACGCAGGTCGTGATGGAGCAGAGTGAATTCAGACGCAGGTCCTGAGGGAGCAGAGTGAATTCAGACACAGGTCCTGAGGGAGCAGAGTGAATCCAGACGCAGGTTGTGATGGAGCAGAGTGAATTCACACACAGGTCGTGATGGAGCAGAGTGAATTCACACACAGGTCGTGATGGAGCAGAGTGAATTCAGATGCAGGTCGTGATGGAGCAGAGTGAATTCAGACGCAGGTCGTGAGGGAGCAGAGTTGGAGGGTTCCTGAATAAACCAAATGAATGGCTGCCGTACGCTGACTGTACAAAGCGGTGCGAACCAAAGTTCCTGCAGCCTCTGAAATCCTGAGGCTCCAGGCGGAGGGTGAGCGACCTGCCCGTCTGCACTGATGTCAGGGAGACACACCGTCTACACTGATGTCAGGCCGTGACAACATACTGTAGCTGTCATGGCCTACTAGGCTGCATGCATGGGAGTTGATATCCAGAACCTTCCAGCTTGGAGTCCAACACCCTGTACACCAATGTACCCCTAAATGATGAAGGTTCTGAAAGCATAACAGTTTTGCCCGTAGGCGCAACAAAACGAGGAAAGAATCTTGCTCAGCGTAAGGCTGCAGACATGAGTGCTCAAACCCAGAACCTTTTGGTTGGGATTCGACCACTCCGCTATCCGTCCCCTAACCCAGGACACGCACCACGTGTAGCAGCCAGGAATATGGGATTGGGGAAGGGATTTGAACCCTGACCCGACCGATATGTTGTCCTCCCCCCCGACCGCAGTCCACATGGACACTAAACACGGACACTGCATGAGCACGGTGAGCACCGCCTCCACCTGGGACCCCTCCTCCCGCTGTCACTCAGCATCATCAGCGGTGTTGCTAGGGCGCACTGTGCCGGGGACATGTGGGGCTGCTCTAATTATAGCAACAGAGGACCTCTGGAGAGTCAAAGTCACCCCCGCTTCACGCAGGAGTAATACGCCGAGATCGTCACTGTCGGCGACCACCGCGCATGGCTGGTGACAACCAGGGAGGGGGGGGAGGGGGGAGGGTGAGAGAGGACAGGGAACAAAAAGAGGTTGGAGTGTGTGGTGAGGAGTGGAGGTGAGGCATGTTTTATGGGAGAGAGAGAGGGAGAGAAAGAGAGGGAGAGAGAGAGAGAGAGAGAGAGAGAGGGAACTGGAGGGTGGCAGGAGGGAGGAGATGGCAGCAGCAGGGTGGAGAGCAGGCTGGCTGGCGGTGATGAGGGGTGGGTTAGATGAGGGGTGGGTCCACGGAGTGGGAGGAAGCAGGGAGAGGTGGATGCCCTCAAGCTGCAGACAGACAGGCGGGAACACAGAGGGACAGACACACGCGTGTGGCAGAGGAAGGAGGACAAGCAGACGAGATGAGATGCAGAGAGACAGAGAGATGGACGACAAGACAGACAGACAAAAACTAATGGACAGGATGATATGTAGGCAGACAGGCAGAGAGAGAAACAGACGGAGAAAACAACAGAGACAGACAAATCGATAGATGGATGGACACGCAGACAAATACATACACAAAGATTAACAGATAGACACGTAGACAGGCAGGTTCATTAACAGACACGCAGGTATGCAGACAAACAGGCAGGCATGCATACAGACAGGCAGACATTCAGGTAGAGAAGCAATGGATGGAGGGGTGGACACAGACAGAAACAGTTTAAGGTGTCTGTAGACTGGGCTACTGGAGAGGCATGCAGAACGACATCACTGCTCTGAAGCACCAGGCCAGAGAAGGATCTACCAGAGTGAGGGGCAGATGGCTTGGCTGTAATCAAACCACTGCTCTGCCTACAGTGTTGTGGAACACACAACAAGATCAGCGCCCAGGGAATACACACATACTGAGAAATAAGCAGCCTAACTTCCTACCCGGTGTGACGGCAGCGCCTGGACAGATGACAGCTGCATCTGTCATGTGGAACCCTGGGTTCTTCTTAAGATGATGATCTGTCATGTGGAACCCTGTGTTCTTCTTAAGATGATGATCTGTCATGTGGAACCCTGTGTTATTCTTAAGATGATGATCTGTCATGTGGAACCCTGTGTTCTTCTTAAGATGATGATCTCTCATGTGGAACCCTGTGTTCTTCTTAAGATGATGATCTATCATGTGGAACCCTGTGTTCTTCTTAAGATGATGATCTGTCATGTGGAACCCTGTGTTCTTCTTAAGATGATGGTCTGTCATGTGGAACCCTGTGTTCTTCTTAAGATGATGGTCTGTCATGTGGAACCCTGTGTTCTTCTTAAGATGATGCTAAATGCATTCTGTGTCTCACCAGCAATGTGTGTCTGACTTGACCATGTGACCATCAAGGAATCCAGGTTCAAAATGGTCTTTGGCTGTGGAAATATTTTGCAATGTATATCTTATCATACGGCTTCTATTTGGTATGTTCTGTGTAGAATAACAGCTTGGGTATTAAGTAGAGATGGTTGATTGGTCAGCCTGATTATCTGACAATATGATTGGATGGATCTATACACCTGTTTCTACTCCCCAGCACGGTAGCAGTCACCCTTAGCAGCACACTTCTGTCAAACCAGTGTGCGCACACGGTCAATCATCTCTCTTTTGGCTTTCCTTCATCACTATATATATATATATATACTGTTGTGAAAAGAATTGAAGCCTAATGGTTTAGACCATGAGAAGCTCTCGTGGTGTTTGTATCTCTGTACTGCTGTGAGTGCCTGCAATGTGACCATAACAGTGGGGCCACCACTCACAATGTTTCAATGTAGACGCTCGGTGAAATCCTTCCAGCGTGTCTTCCTGAGATCACGCTCCATTAAACCAAATGACTCCGCTGTCAACAAAACGTCTCCAGAGATCCAACCTTCGCCACAGGCAGCGCCCGCCCCCCAGAGTGCATGGTGTGCTTACTGGTTGTCCTGGACGGACCCCGCCACACAGTGGAAGCGCTCGGGCACCGTCTTCCACTCCCGGGCCATCTTCACCATGCCTCCCGCGTCCAGCACGCCGTAGCCAAACAGGTGGTTGAACTCCAGGCCCACGCCGTTCCGCCGCCACTGGTGGAGCTCGTCGTGCAGCTGGTTCCTCTTGGATGTGAGGACCGACAGGTGCTGCATGTCCCGCCAGGTCAGGTCAGGGCTGGGGGGGGGGGGGGTGATGGGTTCAGGTTAGAAGGATACTTTGAGGCTCCTCTGCTGCCTCCCTGTATTCTGGAGAATAATTCACCAGACGGAGGTTACTGGGTTCGATCCTAATGGCCTACCTGTACACATAAACCCTCCACTTGCATTGACTGTGGGTCGCTTCAGAGGAAAGTGTTGGTTAGATGGTCAAATAGTGCATTACCATGCTGTCATCTAGTGGACAGGTTTACCCTAAGGGACTTCAGATGCAGGTCATTATGATGGCGCCATCGGGGGTTAAACTTCAAGGATGCCTACATACAGATTGTCTGTGGCAAATGGGAATCGAACCCAGGACCACCGAGCCACTACACTAAGTATTGATGCCCAATCCATCTAACAACACACAAGGGGAACAAGGGAAGCCAAAGGCACTGCTTGTTGCATCTCCAGCACGTCCTCTTGAAGCTTGTGGATCGCAGGTCTGTTTCTCAAACCCACACACAAGCAGTCTGCTCGCTTCAGCAGGCAGATGGATTCCCTTGTTTCTCCCCCGTCTGAGAGAGAGGGTGACACCAATTCTCTTATCTTGGCTCTGAGTGGGGGGGCAGCTTTGTTCTGGGGGTGACTCATTGACTCCTCCTCAAGTGTGATTGGTTGAGATGAACAAAAAAAAGGAAAAAAAAAACAGGGGGTGGGGTGGAACGGGGGCTCTCCGCTCGCTCCAGTGGCATTGTGGGTTGTTTACCACAGGGCCGAGCGCGGCCACTGCTCCAGCTCCATGCAGAGACATCATTATTGTGTGTGCAAAGCAAACAGGCCTTTTCTTTACCCAGGATCGGCAGGCAGGTGTTGTGCTTAATGACCACATTAGTTTACTGCAGTCAAGGCTGAAGCACCACTGATACGGAGTCCTTCAGAGGCCAAAAAGCCTGTGGATTGAATTCAATCAAAATAAAATCGATTTTTATTTCTATTAGGTTTTTATTTGGCAGATTGGCTGTCCAATTCAAGTCCGAGCTACACTGAGATCCACCATTTTGATGGTAAAAAGCCTCATGTCTCTGTACAGCCTTCCTTGATGGCTGTAACAGTCTCAGAGGGATTCATGGGCCGACATGATGACTCCCTAAGCACCCTTTAAACCCAGAGGGAAGAAGCCTTGAGGAGGAACAAAAAAAGATGGATCCCTCCTTCTAGTGAGGGTTATGAGAGCAGCGAGACATATAACTGTAGCAAGAACCAAAGCAGGACAATGATGCAAGTCAGTCCAAAAATTAAGCATGAAGCAGTAATCATAATGAATGAAAATAATCATGAAGGTTTTGATGCAATCTGTGTTATTGGCACTCAGGGGATAACGAGCAAGTAAATAAGTGAGCAGGGCAAACAGACATTGTTGGATTTTAAATGCACTCTGATGCAGTTGTGTTGCTGTTGTGTTGTGATCGTCTGAGCTGTTCAGACACGCGAGAGGACTACGGCTAACGAAGCTCTGAAAACAACAACAGATTGAAACTGAGAGATCGATGGCAAGAGATAATTTCACTGTGTGCTTGTCTTGCTGTTGTTTTAGCCCTTCTTATGAACAACCATTATATTTTATAATGTTTTCACAGGATTTCCATCAGAATAAATTCAGCTGTATGTAGAGATTACCTGTTTGTTTACCAAAACACATTGAACCATTGGGTAGGTGTTAAAATGTGTAATTACACCTAAAATCTTGAACGATTGCAGAAATCAAAGTGGAAGTGATGTTCACTAAATCTTATTTTTCCTTAGACACAGCTTAAAGGAATGGGGAAATTAGTGCATGGGATTGCTCATATTCTACATTAATAAAAAATACCTAAATATTGTGGGCCTTTCAGTGAGTTAACAACATGGCTTTCTGCAGCCGGAAAAGTGCAAAAGTGCTGTTAGTATTAACAACAAAAGCACTTTTAGCGATAGCAAGAGCAAGACAGAGGGAGAGTCAATCCCCACAACAGTGGCCATCATAACTACACTCCAGCATGATAAAGAAGACACAGGGAGACAACAGGAACAGACAGAGACAGCACATACTTAGCCTCTAGCGCCAGGGCGAAGACCCCAGCAGCCTCCGGAGCAGCTGCAGATGTCCCAGAGTGTCTCAGGGTGCAGTTCCCGTACAGGTCTGTGGTGGCCTGTCATTGCCAACACACAGAAGAGATCAACTACGTGAACATGCACTTCATTAGTCTGGAGCACAGAGCTGGGGAGGAGGACGCTAGCAAAGGAAGCACTATCAACTTTACCTTCAATGAATGAAGGGTATACATTAAGGACTGCGTTTGTTCCGAGATCTCCAGAGCCTCATCTGTAGGCGTCCTCAGACCTTAATGGCCTGTATCTCAATTCACTGTCAGTCACTTTGGCTAACAGCGTTGACTAAATGACTGCTAAAGAGATTACAAATAGGTATCAATAGGTTATTAGGTCCCACAATATTCACACATTCAGACAACCTAAGCACATATACCGCTAATGAAGAATGAAAGAATATGTGGCCTTGTAGACTGGTCATGGTGACACATACCATGCCGCCTCCTTTATCTGTTAAGTCTGATTTTGTTTTATTCCTGAAGTAAATATCTGATGTTTGTGTTTGCCATGATGAGGAATAATCGGTGAATGAGGTGCAATTAGCGCGCGGCGCCCGTGGGCCCCTGCTGGATGTGTACACCCTGTGTACACATCCCTGCTGGATGTGTACACAGGGTGATGGGTGCCATCACAACACAAACACTGTGTGTGTGTGTGTTGTGTGTTTGTATGTGGGGGGGGGGGAGTGTATCTGTGTGTGTGTAAACAGAGGAGATCATTACAAACCCACAGAGGCTCTATCAGTCAGAGCTGAATCTCGACCTTTTATTATAGAAACTATAACATCTCCCCAGAGCGACCTTGGATTACTCTCCATATATGTCATTAATGACATGTCTAATAGGGGTTAGGCCTCTATGTCATTAATGACATGTCTAATAGGAGTTAGGCCTCTATGTCATTAATGACATGTTTAATAGGAGTTAGGCCTCTATGTCATTAATGACATGTAGGAGTTAGGCCTCTATGTCATTAATGACATGTCTAATAGGAGTTAGGCCTCTATGTCATTAATGACATGTCTAATAGGAGTTAGGCCTCTATGTCATTAATGACATGTCTAATAGGAGTTAGGCCTCTATGTCATTAATGACATGTCTAATAGGAGTTAGGCCTCTATGTCATTAATGACATGTCTAATAGGAGTTAGGCATCTATGTCATTAATGACATGTCTAATAGGAGTTAGGCATCTATGTCATTAATGACATGTCTAATAGGAGTTAGGCCTCTATGTCATTAATGACATGTCTAATAGGAGTTAGGCCTCTATGTCATTAATGACATGTCTAATAGGAGTTGCAATAGGAGGCCTATTGCACAAGCAACTGGGTAGACGACAGACATAAAGGTTTCAAACCTACAACTTTTTCAATCATCCTAACCACTAATCTTCCACCCTGTGTCAGCGAGGGAGTGAGCTCCTGCCAGCACCCTATGACTGAAATCCTACGTATGAAGCCGATGCGGTGAAAGGTGGGCCACTTACCTTCAGAGGGAATGAAAACTGTTATTTTAAAAGGTGGGCCACTTACCGCCACAGGGAATGAAAACTGTTATTTCTTGGTCCACCTTGAGGAACAATGACACATGCTTTTTCAACTCCAGCGCATTACATCCGCCCCCCCCATAAAAAAACATCTCTTCTGAATGACTCGATTCACCGGCTGGGTGAAATGACTACTGACTACGGCTCTTTAGAACCACTGTGATATTGCCAGAGTGATATTGTTCCTGTGTGCTCTGAGCCTGGTGGTAACTATGGCGATAATGATCTCTGGGAGGTTATCACATTGGAAAAAGATGGTGTTTGGAGGAGTGTCGCGCTGCATGAAAATCAATTTCTTAGAATTAGAATGATTGTTATTATTGAAGGCAGGCTATAAACAAAATAATACAAATGTTGAAGTCAGACTATCAACATAGGAATACGAATGAAGAATAAGATTGATCAAAGCAGCTCA
>JAXIVH010001369.1:17500-20000 GCA_036785325.1 Urophycis tenuis
CACAGGAACCACAGCGACAGCTGACAGCACGGTGAAACGGCTTCACTCTTATGATAACCACCACGCAATAAAACAACTTTGTGTTTGTATGTATAAACAATACAAACAGTCGATGTAATCTTCTTATCTGGAGCTGAAGTGACTCGACACACATTGCTCTCTGGAACGATGAAATCCTGATATTATTAAGTGTAGCAAAGTGTATCTCTCCCATCCCTTCTGGACCATTGGAATCGTAAAAAGATGGGAGAGGGGGTGGGGGTGAGGGTGGGGGTGGGTGGGGGTGACGGAGATGCCAGCCTTTTGTTTTCCAGGCACTTAGTGAAGTACTCTCACTTAATATCTACTTTGTGTGTTTCTGTCCATTATGTGGCACATTTTACCAAGCCAAGACATGGTGGTTGGAAGACCGGTTGGAAGCAGAGATCAGAGTCCCGGGCCACAATGGAAACACCGGGACTACTCAGCTTTTAATTGTCGAAATATTTGACAATTCAAGTTTTTTTTTTATTGTATGCAGTATGCAGCGTATCCCAAGCATTAGCTCATTAAAGCCCTGATCTCATCTAATGGCCGAGAGCCTACTGGCTGAGAGTCTTTGAATCATCCAAGTATTTCAGTCCATTTCACTTCTTCAGCTCTCAGCTCCTTGAGTCGAGGTCACCTCAGTGCGTACACCAAGGGCGCCCGACCTGCTGCTAATGTTCCACATGAACAGCCGAAGCAGAAGTCGAACCACCACCTACGCAAAAGCTGCCTGAAAGTGTACAGGCCTGTGTGTGTGTGTGTGTGTGAGTGTGAACAGCAGATGGGGACTTTAAATAGGACCTTCTAGGACCTTCTTGGTCTTCTGGGCGACTCCACAATCTCTGACAGCTATAAGCGTGTTGGATACAGTTGACTGAGCAGTGAGGCAGTCTGAAGTGGACCCACTGAAGGCACTGCAGTGCGAGGGATGTTTCAGTGTGTCATGATAATATGATCATAACCTCATGACTACATGGTTTTATAGTTCGCTTCAGAGACACTTCAACAGAGATTCATTGCATTGAAGTTGATGGTCATTTATGGAGTTCAGAGTTCACCTGAACCCTGCATAACCCTACCCTCATGCTCTTATTTGTTGTATGTCTTGGCACTTTAAAACTCTCTTTGTAACTTGGCACTTGGCCAGAGATGTTGTATACTAGCAATGGTTAACCTAGCAATTGAAATGCTTGAAACTTGTTCTGGTGACTTTCTTACTGTATTAGCAGCAATGAAATATTTCACCTTCTTATGACAAATGTACTTATTGTAAGTCGCTTTGGATAAAAGCATCTGCTAAATGCCCTAAATGTAAATGTAAATGGTATGATATCAGACTTGATATCATCCCTTTCATATTTTAAAGAACATATATAGAGTGATATGGGGGGTTTTCTCATAAAAGTCATTATACTCTGATGATACTTTTTTTCTCTTCATAAATGATTAAGGCTACAAAAAGCAAGCATCACAATCAGAAGATACATGCTATGCATATATCTTCTTATTGTGATGATATACTTATCATGCTGATATTTATACTATATATGATGATGATTAACAATAGACAATACTGTCTTTGCACTGTTAATTTTTGTTTCAATTCTCTCAATACCCAACATGCAATTTACTCCTTACTCCATTTCAATTTCATTTAATTTTATTTAATTTTATTTTTATTTTATTTATGTGCCTGTTCTATGCTCCTTGTGTGTATATATGTACAGTACATGCTGCTGGATCTATCTATCTACCTATCTATCTATCTATCTATCTATCTATCTATCTATCTATCTATCTATCTATCTATCTATCTATCTATCTATCTGTGCTATATAAGGCCATGACGATTCAATATCTACAAAAATATGGAACTCATCAGATATACTGAAGCAGAGTAGCAGCAACTATTGATTCTTATATACTCAGCTTTTCACACAGACTTAACCTCAATAAATCAAAGAAGGATTGACATGACCTTAAGTGACTAAAGCAACATCTTCCTGATAAGATAGACATGGACCTTGTTGACCCCGTCTGCCATGGCCTGGAGGGTGAGCTCCCGGGGCCCGTCCACCGTCCGCCCGTCGTCCGTTGGGCCCCAGCTGGCACTGTAGATGTCGATGACCTGCGGCATGTGGCTGATGGATGACGCCTCGATGATGTCCGTCATGAAGGGCTGGTCCAGCATCTGATACCTAAAGGACAGCAAACATGGCCGATCTAGACTGTTAAACTACATCCTGATACCTAAAGGACAGCAAACATGGCCGATCTAGACTGTTAAACTACATCCTGATACCTAAAGGACAGCAAACATGGCCGATCTAGACTGTTAAACTACATCTTGATACCTAAAGGACAGCAAACATGGCCGATCTAGACTGTTAAACTACATCCTGATACCTAAAGGACAACAAAGATGGTGGATAATGTATGTACCCTTAACCCCTACTATCTAAGCCCTACAGCC